>VXAX01000269.1:155492-275102 GCA_013399835.1 Leptocoma aspasia
TTTTTTTTTTTATTCTTGAAATCTTACATATTCTTACCCACAGTCATGCAACTGGACAGGTTTTATAGAATAAAAATCTGAAAGAAACACTAAGTGCTGTATTAGAATAAAGACCATTTACGCAGCAGCAGCTGCTTCAGTAATGAAGACCATCTACTCATAGACAGAGAGAAGCACCAAATTTGTTGCTCTGATACAAGGAAGGAGCATGCCAGTAGACAAACAAAAGCCAGGACCACTACTGACAGAAAAAGAACCTAGCAAGCGGGACAGGAATGGCCCTAGAATTCCTGTGACAAGAGAAGCTGTCTCATCCAACCTACCCCTCTTCCCAGAAAGCCCCTGTCTGAGAGATATGATGCAGAAGAGGCAATGATTGCTTTAGCAGATGCTTGAGAGGAGCTGTCAAAGATTTTAATGCAATACTTCTCACACAAGTTGAAGACAGACATGCACAGTGGTGCCAGAAGTCAATGAACCTAAAACGAGAAACTGCAGCACTACAGAAAAGCAGGAAGCACAAGCATACACAAAGTATCAACATGGAAACTGAAGCCAAAGCTCCAACTGACCCCTCTTTTGTCCCCAGTCTCAAAGAAATATGCTATTTTGGATGTCCAGAGGCTATATGAATAGTTCCCTGTAATGATTTCAAGTAAAAGAGAGCTAAAAAACTCCACCAGAAATCCAAACAGAAAGAGGCATTTGTTAAGGATACTCATGATTCCCATCTGTCTCCACCAAGTATGCTCAACCTTTTTCTTCAGAGCCTCTCCATAGTCATTTGCTGGTCCTCTTGCTTCTCTCTTACGGTCTGTAGCATTTCAGACATACTAATGTTCATAAAAAGCCCTGTCTTGCCATAGCTTCTGTATGTTTTTCTTGCCATCTGATCAGTGGGAAATTAAGCTTGATTAATGTACTGGTCTCTTTTCATGAGTGTAGAGGCAAACAGGAAAATTAAGTTATCTTCAATTTTCCATATAAGTACGTAAGTGCTTAGTTTAAATATTAGTCTTAATCTTTCACTGAAGATGTTCTGGTGTCTAGATAAGCTTCCTCTGCCATTACTCTCTCCTGTAGTGAATATATCCTTACTTCAGGCTGTTGGAACCAAGAATTTCTGCCTCCAAAATCCTGTTCACAGCTGGAGGACAGATTTCTGAGGAAGTTCATATGTGTCACAGGGTGTCTCAGAGCAAATACCTCTGTGTCCAGAGAGGTACCAGTGAAAAACTTTCCCGTGGCACCAACCAGCTACTGTATATTTTCCAAATGGAGCTTTGCCAAGGTATGCTGTTTCAACCCCATATGAAGTACTCTTAAACCCACCTCTCAGCTTGTGTGTAGTGGCTGATATTTTCAAACAATACTGTCCCATTCACAGAATGCAGAGATGCTCTACTATTTGATTATTATGCTTTGCTGCTCCTCTTTTTATTCTTTTTCCCTCTGGTCTAAAGCATGAGTATGAACGACATAATATCTGTCTAGAAAATAGTACTATTACTTTTCTACAAGTTAATAACTAATCTCACCTCCATTTTTGGTGCTTATCCAAATTCTATATAAAGCCAGGTCAATGCTGAGAAATGGTACAAATATTCTGGTTTGCCCTTTAGCACACATTTTTGGGGTGGACATTAGCACATTCAGCATAACAAAGATACAGTTTTTGGTGACACAGACATTTGTTTTCCAAGTGGCAGTGACATTCAGAAAGACAACATGGAATTATAGATTCATTTGGGTTGGAAAACACCTCTATGATCAAGTCCATCTGTTAGCCTAACACTGCCCAATCTACCACTAAACCGTGTCCCTAAGGGCCATATCTGCTCAGCTTTGAAATATCTCCAGAGGTGGTGACTCCACCATTTCCCTGGGCAGCCTGTTTCAATAATTGACATAAAGGAATCCTTTCCATAAAGGAATTATTCCTAATATTCAATCTGAACTTCCCCTGGTGCAACAAGAGGACATTTCCTCTCCTGCTATAGCCAATCTCCAACTTTCTCCCCCCTCCTTTTAAGTAGTTGTGGAGAGCAGTAAGGTCTCCCCTCAGTCTCCTTTTCTCCAGACTGGTCAACCCCAGCTACATCAGCTGCTCCTCATCAGACTTGTGCTACAGACCCCTCAACAGCTTTGGACTCACAGCCCTTCTCTGGGCTCACTCCAGGACTTCAATGTCACTCTTGTTGCGAGGGGACCAAAACTGAACACAGGATTTGAGGGGTGGCCTCACCAGTGCTGAGTATAGGGGGATGGTCACTGCCCTGGTGGCCACACAATCAGAAAAGTCTTACTTTCTGGTTCAAATAAAAAAAAAACCAAAAAAAACCCAAAAAAAACCCCCAAAAAACCAAAAAAAAAAACCACCCGGAGTCATTTCACTCCCATTCATTACTTCTGGGAATTTTTTACTGTGTGCAGAGTTTGCATTCTGATTCTTCTGCTCCTTCACTGAATATGGAATAGTGTCAATCAAATTTTGCTCATTTGAAAGCTGAGGAAGCTCAGGCTGTGCTGAGCAGATACTTGCATTTCTTGGCTTTCAGACTTCAGCAGACCCTTAGGGCATGAACACCAGAGGACTATATCCTGCTTTCTTTCAGGTACTTGGCGTCTAATGCAAAATACCCATCTCAAAGGTCACATTCTTTGGCTCCATACACAGCTCACTGGGAAACACAGGACACGTAAAAAAGCATCCCAAATGTCCTTCAGGTTTAGCAAAGAAGAATGTAGGCTTCCATACAGACAAAGCATTAAGTAGATCTGAATTCTTACTCCTTCACCAAACCTTCTCACAGAATTTATAATTTTTGTTTTATCACATAGCCAGAGGCCGGGGCTCTGGTGGCTGACTTTTTTTTTTTTTGGAACACAGCTGCATTTCAGAAGATTAGGTTTGAATTCAGACAAACAGTGGACATTGCAGCACATGCCAGTGACACGTGTCAGGGAACTTTCAGGGGAATTGGCTACAGAGGGAGCCTGAAACAAGGTAATGAAGTCAGACTGGCATTTCTAGGTAACATCTGCAATGATTTGTCTGCAAATGACATCAATTACCCTCCGGAGGCACTTTTTTCCTATCTGCTCAAAGAGGTATATAGCAGATGAGTAATTTAGTCTACAGACCTAACTTTTAAAAGGCTTGGGTTAAGACAAGTGAATCTCCATAGATAGCCATCAACTTTGCACTCTGTGCAGCTGCCCTCTGGTTTACTTTTTCATGTTAAAAGATTATTATAAATAGTCAAGCAGACACCCCAAAATCAGTATCTGCTTCTTTTAATGTGAAGTGTTGTTAGAAACTTTTAAGAGAGATAATTATTAGGATAATGAAAATTTATTAAAATATTTGCCTTGATCTCAGATTTTTACCTAGAAATTGGAAGCAGCTGAGACCCTGCAGCCCATGGAGGTCCATGGTGGATCAGATATCCACTGCATCCACTGGACAACCCCACCTTGGAGCAGGGAATGGTGTGAGGAGTCCTTCCCCTAAGGAGGAAGGAGCAGTAGAGAAACATCTGAGGAACTGACCACAAACCTCCTTCCCTCATCCCCTGCACCACTGTGGGGAATGATGTAGAGGAATTGTGAGTAAAATTAAGCCTGGTAAGGAAGCAAAGGTGTGGAGAAGATGTTTTTAAGATTTGGTATTTGACTGGCAACAAATTATACTCATTTCCCTGAGCTGAGTCTGTTTAGCACATGATGGTAATTGGTGGGTGATCTCTCCCATACTTGGCTCCGGAGACTTCCTTTATATTTTCTCTCCCCTGTCCAGCTGAGGACGGGAGTGATAGAGTGGCTCTGGTAGGCAGCTGGTGTCCGTTCAGCCATCACCACATGTGTCCATCACCACAATATTAATTAATTTCTCATAGTTTTTTGATCTTAAAAACGTTTCTCCAGTATTTTCAGGAGACGATTCAGAGTTTTCTCTTCAAACATCTCTTCCTCTCCCAGCCCCTCCAACCAGACCTCTGCTTAACACCCCAGTCTTCAATTGTCAGTCACTTTGCTACATGCTGTTCTTTTTTCAGAAATAAATGAAATAATAAGTCTCCATTGAGTGGAAAGAAGAACTTTTTCATATGCAGGGAAGATTCAGAGAGCATGCATGAAACCTAGATCAGCTGTCCAGACAGTCCGCAGATTTCAGAACCAGTCACGAGACTCACTCAAAAGATAACTTACAAAGACTTTTGGAAGTCATAGACAGGGAAACTTTGATCAGAGAGGAGGATCAAGATAATAATAAGTAGGATGAACTCTGGGTAGAACAATCTGATGAGATTGCCAGGCAAAAAGCAAAAAGAGAGAAAAAAAACCCACTAAAAGTGCTTCAATGAAATTCTGAATTTGGATCAAAAGGATTAAATCATCTTAAACTTAAAATCCCCCAAAAGCATTTCAAATGTCATTACTCCATCTTGATTTTTCCCTTGTGCAAGTAATATGAACAATATCCGGTTCTTCTATTTGTAAATTTTGTTTCAAATATAAAGCAAATACCAAGTATCTGCAGCATGCTAGTGAAACCTGTAGCAAGCTAAAAAAAATTAATTAGCACCCAAACAAGCAGGTCTCAAAAATCCTAATTGCATGTAGACAGACTTTGGTATCTAGTCTGGAACTTTCCTACCTGAGTGACACAAAAAAGCTTTTTGTTGTCATTGGAATGAAGTCATATTTGGGGCTGTATTTCACTTACCTAGAGCTATATCCACTTTCAGGGTACAATTTAAAGATTTTGAATCCTCCTTATCACTTTGATTTAAAGACCTCAAATTATTCAGTTTGCAATAAGCAAAAATTTACTTATAAGGGACAATTGTCTAGGACATAAATTGCTTATTGTTCCCTAGTATTGCTGCCAAAGAGTTGTTCTGGTTCACATTTACCTGCAGTTCAGTGGTACTGCAGACCTTTCTTTTGAAAACCAGAGATCTGGGAGTCCATTCTGCTACACTTAAGCCAGGCCATGTTGTCTCTGCATTGGCAGATGTGTCTCTGCCATGGCCTAGCCTAAGAAGCTACACCTAGAGTCACCACTAATTAGCTAGCAAAGCCAGGAGAGTTCATTCAATGGCAACATAAGGAAAAGCACAGAAAGCTTTCTCTTGCAGTACATTTCACTGACACCTTACACATTATTAATTGCTGTACATACTCAAAAATTACCTGTTTCTAACGAATTCATGGGTTTTGTACTTATGCATTAAAGGCACAATGAAAAGTGCCTTAAATTACTGTTATATTTTCACTGTGAGGCTTTTGCCCAGTCTAAAAAAACCTCTAAATATTACCTTTATTTACATGTTGTCACACTAATAAATAAAGATATTATAGGAGATGTGATGAATTGCATTTATTTTCCTTAAGTATTGATTTTCTGTTATCTAAGAAATATTATAAGTGAAAAAAGCAACTATTTTTTTTTTCACTACAGAGATACTGATATAAATTAAACCTAATAAAGTCAGCATATCCAAATAGAGCAGGAATGTAACCCATTCATAAGAAATCTAGGCTTTTTTAGAAGTGGTTCTAAATTATATAGCAAGGTCATGTAACACAGGACTCCCTTAATGGAAAATGCATTCAAAATGTAGTAATTCACCTGTTTGAAACAGAAATATTATTGAAATTATGTGAAAAGACATTCCAGCTGACCAAAGAGAAGCTGCATTTGTGATGTCATATTTGTTGGTTCTGCATAAAGATTCAGCTTTGAATTTTGAATCAATGTTTAATGTTTTGTTTTCTAATCTCACAGGATGCTGCTTTGAAAAATATGCTTTGTTCCTTTTTTCTGGCAAACACTGAAAATCCTTTTACTAGAAACTTCAGATAAACCTAGGTGAGGTAGTGAAAGCAGAACAACATTAATGAAGTTACAGACTTTGATAAGAAAAACATTTCTTTTTCAACTAAACCCCAAGAATCCATAAAAAAGTTAGTCATAAGAGTGAATTTTTTCCCTATACTTGGGAAAAAAGTCTAGGGAAAAAATAGTCATAAGAGTGAATTTTTTTCCCTATACTTGGGTTTAGGTAGTTAAAAACAGACTGTGGTGGGCAGCATTGTGTGAAGAGCTAGCCAGAGCTTTGAAGTGATGCTGTCTCCACCTTTATTTATGTGAAACTTCTGGAAAAAGCTGTCAGTCTCTAAAGATTGTTCTTCATCACACTTTCAAAGTGTGCTTTGCCACAACAACCTTTTGGAACAGCTCTGCTGCACAAGATGCATTCAAGAAAGTGAAAAAATTGGTAACAAAGTACCTCCTACTTTTTCCCATACTTGCTCTCACCACCACTTTTTCTGTACCTGCCTGAGCTACAACACAGTTTCCCTCTGCACCTTGAAGGAAAGGGAGTGAAACCCCTTCTCCCCAGCCAAAACCCCATCCCTCTCTCCATCACACTGGAGCTGTAACATGTGTTCCCTAGCTGCTGCTAGTCTTGCTCTTCTGCCCGCCCCACCATGCCTTCCAGATAAGCATGCCCAGCTCCTCCCAGGGAAGGAAACCTCTGGTGGGATGAACAGAAACACAGGGAAAAAATTACAGGAAGGATTGTTGAGGAAAGAATAGTATGCAGTCAATATACAGTCCAATTTATTGGGGAAGAATCAATCACGTGAAGAAAAAGAGATAAAGGGAGGTTAAGGCAGAGGTTTCTGAGGAGTGTTTAGAATCTGATTTTTATGATCATGTAGAAACTTGTGCAAATAGCACCTGGACCTTTGGGGTCTTTCAAGTGGTCACTCTGACATTAACAGGGATAGAAAAAATGATGAGATGCCATCANGATATTACTTACTCTAGAAATAGTTTCTGAGATGGCGTTTGTCTATCAGTGCTTTTGTAAAGCACTGTAAAGCACAGTGGAATCCAATATGGCTGCAGGATTTAGGAGCTAATATAAAAAATATTTCCTTTTTAAATTAAATTAAATTAAATTAAACTCTCAATAGACATGCAGAGCAGTTAATCTATTTTATGTTTTGTTTTGCAAACAAGAAAATAGCACACAAGAAGTGCTAAATCCCTTGAAAGAGATCATCATAATTTTGTGGCATCACTTAACAAATCTGANATTCAAAATGTAGTAATTCACCTGTTTGAAACAGAAATATTATTGAAATTATGTGAAAAGACATTCCAGCTGACCAAAGAGAAGCTGCATTTGTGATGTCATATTTGTTGGTTCTGCATAAAGATTCAGCTTTGAATTTTGAATCAATGTTTAATGTTTTGTTTTCTAATCTCACAGGATGCTGCTTTGAAAAATATGCTTTGTTCCTTTTTTCTGGCAAACACTGAAAATCCTTTTACTAGAAACTTCAGATAAACCTAGGTGAGGTAGTGAAAGCAGAACAACATTAATGTAGTTACAGACTTTGATAGAGAAAAACATTTCTTTTTCAACTAAACCCCAAGAATCCATAAAAAAGTTAGTCATAAGAGTGAATTTTTTTCCCTATACTTGGGTTTAGGTAGTTGAAAACAGACTGTGGTGGGCAGCATTGTGTGAAGAGCTACCCAGAGCTTTGAAGTGATGCTGTCTCCACCTTTATTTATGTGAAACTTCTGGAAAAAGCTGTCAGTCTCTAAAGATTGTTCTTCATCACACTTTCAAAGTGTGCTTTGCCACAACAACCTTTTGGAACAGCTCTGCTGCACAAGATGCATTCAAGAAAGTGAAAAAATTGGTAACAAAGTACCTCCTACTTTTTCCCATACTTGCTCTCACCACCACTTTTTCTGTACCTGCCTGAGCTACAACACAGTTTCCCTCTGCACCTTGAAGGAAAGGGAGTGAAACCCCTTCTCCCCAGCCAAAACCCCATCCCTCTCTCCATCACACTGGAGCTGTAACATGTGTTCCCTAGCTGCTGCTAGTCTTGCTCTTCTGCCCGCCCCACCATGCCTTCCAGATAAGCATGCCCAGCTCCTCCCAGGGAAGGAAACCTCTGGTGGGATGAACAGAAACACAGGGAAAAAATTACAGGAAGGATTGTTGAGGAAAGAATAGTATGCAGTCAATATACAGTCCAATTTATTGGGGAAGAATCAATCACGTGAAGAAAAAGAGATAAAGGGAGGTTAAGGCAGAGGTTTCTGAGGAGTGTTTAGAATCTGATTTTTATGATCATGTAGAAACTTGTGCAAATAGCACCTGGACCTTTGGGGTCTTTCAAGTGGTCACTCTGACATTAACAGGGATAGAAAAAATGATGAGATGCCATCAGAGAATATTGCAATTGGGATGAAAACCTTGGTGCAAAGGTTATTCTCATTTTATAGTGCACTTTCTGTATTCCCAGTACCTGTGAACAACAGTGATATTTAAATGTCAGAGGTGAAATCCATACATCACCAAAATCAGCTCAGGTTTCCTAACTACAACAAAGAGACCAGAACTGGAACAAAGACTTTCACAGGGAGGTTTATAATCTCTAAATACATATTGTTATTCCTCCTTCCACTGTATTGCATTCTCACCAGTTTTCACAATGCATTGGGAGGAAAAGATGAAGCATTCTGATTCTTATCACTGAAAAAAAGAAACCTTCTTGGGGTTTCCCTGCCAATGCTTTAATCACCCTCACCCCGAAAGCTGCAGAGATTTCTGAAAGACAGAGAGGGAGTGGTGAGAGGGAGATATCTTTTAGAAAAATTATTTTAGTTTCCTGGGAAATTGTTGGAATAGCATATGACATATCAAAGCAATCCAGCTTCCACTGTTTCAGTACTAATAACAACTACTTTATATANTCTCAATAGACATGCAGAGCAGTTAATCTATTTTATGTTTTGTTTTGCAAACAAGAAAATAGCACACAAGGAGTGCTAAATCCCTTGAAAGAGGTCATCATAATTTTGTGGCATCACTTAACAAATCTGATGTATCATTAGGAAAGTTTTGCCTAACACTCACTGCCTTAGGGTTGAGCAGGGATGGAAGGTTTGTATTAAACAAAAACAAACTCTGATATGCTTGAAAATTGTTGAAGACTTCAATATGCCAAAACAGATGAGCACAGATTTAAATTGACAATGCTTTTGGGACAATCTGAGATTCATGCAATATGCTTAAAATAATCTACTGCAGGCTTGTTCCAGTCAACAACACAATTCTATTGGGCTGTGGCAGCAAGGGCTCTAAATTGCACTGATCTTATGGCCAAAAATATAAGAAATAAAGGAAATGCTTGAGAGTTGAAATGTATTTCTTACCTTTGCACTTCTGGCTTATCTAAGATTCTTGCAGTTGGCACCTGGGAGTATGTTGGGAATATAACTAAAATGCACGTAAGGTCTCCACCCTGAAATGCTTCAGTAGCATTGAAAACATGGTAGCAAAGCATGGTAGCAAAGAAAACACAGATGCTAATGACAGCCAAGTGAATTAACTAGAAAAAGCAGTGCAAAGGAAACCCTAAAAAAAAAAAATAGGTAATATTTCCTGAATGAAGTTGCATTGTAATCTTTCTTTTAAAATTAATTTTGAGAGCAGATTTCATCAAAGTACATTTGTTATTATAATTAGAAGCCAGGTTCTCATTAGAAGCAATCATAAAATTATCTGTATATAGAAAAGTGGATGCTTTTCTGCTTATTTCTAATGTTCTATTGTCTGTACCTATCAAAGTTAGCACCTGCTAAATATCAGTACTTTTGTAACAGGAAACTCTAAGTAAATTTCTCTGAATCTCTGTTTCTAGCCCTAGAGATTACAGTCATGTTCCTCATAGTGTCTTAATTGTTCAATTTATTTAGGTATCAGTCCTTTCAGAAGTTGAAATCCTTACCAATTTCATGCCATTTAGTCTTAAGATTCACCTCGGAACTAAATTTTCTCTGTGTTTCCTTTATAGAGCAAAAATAAATGGAAGCTAAGAAGCTCATCTTATGCCATTTGGACTGCTAATGTTAAAGCATTATGTGACCTCTGGAGCACAGTAATAGCCTGGAAGCATGACTGAAAAGTCCTTCAGGAGCTGATAAACCTCCCCAGTTTCACAGACAAATGCTCTGTGTATTATACTTCATAGGACACGAAGCTGTGAAAATCATTCATCACCTGGATTCTTGTCCTGAAACTGCAATTCCTTTCAGCCATTTAGCAATCCCAGCTAAGACTGTCAAAAGCAGCACATTTTTGAGGGACTGCACGGTCTCTTGCAGGATTGCTATAAAGCCAGACTATTCCTCAAGCTATGCAAAGGCTGTGAAAAAAGAAAACAACTTCACACATTTTTTTTCTCAAACTGATTTTAAAAATCAGTTTCTCTGTTAAAAAATGTTACTGGTTCTCATTATTTAATTTGAATTGCAGAGGTGTAATTGAAAAAGGAATTGACCACTGCCCTGAACTGTAAACTCATTAAACTGAGTCTGTGGCATACAAAACAATCTCCATGTGCCTCAATCACCAAGGGTTATGCTTTAGAAATTTTCACTTTTGAGGCAGGATACACAGCAAGAGAACACAGTCTTTGCAGTGTTACCTACTGGAGACGTGGCCACCTTTCCTTTTCTGGCAGATGTAGAACTTGGAGAGGGCAACACAAGTCAGAGGATGAAAGAACCTGGAGGTGTCACCCAAGAAACTAAGCATGTCATCCAAAAGATATGCTGCTTTGTAATGAATTCTTTTAGAAATGCAGCTGTTTAATACAACCAGAGTGAAGTTCTTCACCTAGCACAGAATATAGGAATGCTTTCTTTCCTCTGGCTTACTGCCTCTTGGGAATTAAAACATTTAAACTTCATGCCAAAATTTTACCATCTCAGTGCACACACATGACAAATAGGATTGATTTTGTGTGGTTTTTTTGTTTTGTCTGATTTGGTTTTTCTCTTAGTAGGTGTTATGTTTGGAGAGTTGGATGGAGGGATTTGTAAGTTAAGAAGCTTTATAGGTCTGAGATCAAAGAGCAACTTCTGCTCCTTTTTGTCAGGCACTGAACTTGTTTCCCCCGACAGTTCCCTTCAGTAACCAGAGCTTTTTATATTCTGCTGTCCTGAGGGTGCATTTGATGCTGCAGTTAACATCTAGCATTAAAACATTTGGCATTTCTAAATTACTTCTAACCCCTGAACTGCTGTTACTCACATTAGTGCTCCAGAAAAACCCTTTCTGAAAAAGTGAGAGTGATGCCTTGTGAAGGCTGACCTAGAACAGAGACTAGATGGAGCTAAAGAATAAAGTAGGTATTTATTAGGAGGCCTCAATAGATGCACCTTGGGCAGCACAAGAGCCCAGCCAGGGCTGCACCCCAGGTGAACCCAAAACGGTTAAAAATGGACGACCAGTCACAAGGTCTCTCACTTTTATAAGTTCTGGTCCATTTGCATATTGGAGTTAATTGTCCAATTACAGCTTTGGCCCATGAAGTCTCATCCTTCTTGTTTTTCTCTCTTCAGTCCACTGTTGTTTATGCTTTTGGGCCTGAGATCCGGATCGGCTGTCCTTGTGTCCCCAGCTAGAGCAGGAATTATTTTTTCTACCTCCTCTGTGAAGAGACCTTATTATCCCCTAATATGAAGCCTAGACTTACACACTAAAGCAGAACAGAATCTGAAAAGTATAAAAGCTAAAACCTTAGGCATCAAGAGTGAAAGATAGATAAATTAATTATAAGGTAAGATTAATCAGGTACAAAGATTTTCTGCTCAGTATTTCAAGAATCTCAAGGTAGAGTTACCTGGCCTACAAAATTGTTTCCCTGTCAGATCTGTTTTTGCACTTCTAATTAGAAGTCTCCAGGATATTTAAAGCCTTTTAAGAATCTGAGCTAATAAAAGAGAAAAGATTATTAAAAAAAAAGGCAAAACCACAGAATCTTCCTTCTGCAGCCCCAGCACCTAATAAGAAAAATAGAGCACCTATATTTTGAAAGATATGCCAAGTTTTACTTCCTTGTATCACCTTCATGTGTTCCTTTATGAAATTAAATCAAAAAATGGCCTCTACAACAAATACTATTTGCTGAAGTTAGAGCCACCAGGTCACAGCTTACTGTACAGCTAGCAGTTCACTTTGAGCCTAAGTAGCTGTCAGATTTATAGAAGCAATATTATTCTGATGAATTGGGTTTGGTTCATTTTTTTCCTAAATCACATTCAATCTTTTTGAGGCTGGTCCTTTGTTAAAACAGAGGCTATAGCAACTGTAGCACAAGAAGATGTTTGATGCCTTTAAACCAGAAAATGAAAGAGCATATACAAAAGTTTTTTCTTGCCCCTCTTGTCATCATTAGGATATTAATGTTTACAGCTGAGTTTTCCTGGTTGTCAGTGAAGGCACTGCAACAGAAAACAGGGATGCCAAACAGACATCACAACTTCTGACTGCATTTTGAATACCTTCATTAGGCAGCAGATGCAGTGAATCAGGAAATTTCACTGGTATTATTTAGGGGAATGAAGAAAGAATATATGATGACTACAATATTCAGGTTAAGAAACTAAATCTCAGAAGGCAAGAAATATAGCCCAAGAGGAACTCAGAGCTCTTCTGACTTAAATAAGGACTGAACGATTTTGTAGTAAATTACATTTTTCCACAAGAATTTTTTTTTGTTATTTCTTAAAGAAACACAGGAAGGCAAGAAAGGTTGTGAATGTATTTTACCTCTTCTTTCTATATTCTGCAGGAAAACTAAGGCCTTATGAAGAGACATTTTCACAGTGTCTCATAGGGCACTGGCTGATTAACCTGCTGTATCCACAATATAATGTGTAGGTGGGAAGCTTGGACCTCAGTACACAAATTCAAAACTCTGCTTTTCTTTGTTTAACCAGATACTCAAGGAATTGCTCATCTCCCTGAGCATATCTCTTTGGAATTTCCTGAGCTCAGAACATCCTTCTAAATGACAGTTCAAAATTATATTTTTCAGAATAAATTAAAGTTTTCTATTAAACACCTATGCCTTTATCTCTCGAGTGTCCCAATATTTGAATAGCAATCACAAGATTGAAGCAAAAGATGGATGAAGATGGCAGGTGAACCTTCCATGTTTGAGATCAAGCTCCATGATTGATGAAACATCAAAAACCAATTGTCATTACTTCCATGACAGCTATATGCTGCAGTGTTAAAATACAGAAATTTGAGGTGGTAGCTCTTCCCAAAGTATCTCTGTGGTTGCAAATTAAAATGCCCAGTGATAATACAGATAAAAATAGTGTCACTTACTGCTTTAATATTTCTAGCATGTAAAAAACTACAACTGCTTCCACAGTTATTAACTGTTTATTTGAAGTGAAAGTTTATTTGGAGTAGAAGTCAGCTTGAGAGAGGACATATGTATGTTATCCCAATTAGAAAGGAGATAAATCATAAAGTAATAAAATCATGGTTTGGGTTGGAAGGGACTTTTAAAACTGTCTAGTTCCAATCTCTCTGCCATGGGCTGGGACATCTTCCACTAGACAAGGTTGCCCAGAGCTCCATCCATTTAAGCCTTGAACACTTCCAGGAAATGGGCATCCACAACTTCTTGGAGCAACCTCTTTCAGTGTCTCGCCACTCTCTTAATAAAGCATTTCCTTGTAATATCTAGCTTAAACCTACTTTCTTTCAGTTTAAAGCCATCACCCCTTGTCCTGTCACTACATGCCCTTGTAAAAAATCCCTCTCCACCATTTTTGTAGGCTCCCTTCAGGTACCAGGAGACCAGAATTAGGTAACCCCAAAGCCTTCTCTTTCCAGGCTGAACAAACCAAATTCTCTCGGCCTTTCCTCACAGAAGAGAAGCTCCATCCTTCTAGTTATCTTGGTGGCCTCCTCTGGACTGGCTCCAAAATGTCCATGTCCTTCCTGTGCTGGAGATCTCAGAGCTGGATGCAGCACTGCAGATAGGTCTCACTATCTGCAGTGCAGGGTAGAGGGGCAGAATCACCTGCTGGCCATGCTGCTTTTGATGCGGCCCAGGATTCCATTAGCTTTTTGTCAGAAAACCTCATTTGGCTCATTAAAAATAAAAACAGCATCCTACACACTGCCTCAAAAGGCCTCTTTCAATCTAAATTTCACTTAACGAGACAGTACCTTATTCACTTCATTGATTTTACTCCCACAGACAAATCAAAAAATTACAATTATTTGAAGGGAGACATGAATTCTTCATCCCATTAGTGTCCATGGTAGTGTTTTTCAATATCTACATAGAGCCAAATTATGTGATGTAACGCATCATGAATATTACAGTTCTATGCAGACCATCACAACATTTCTTTCAGAGCTAAAACTGTTGAGATCAAAAAATCTTGGAATGGATCAGATGGTGCCCTGTTTATAATCCTGTGTTTGATAACTAAGGCACTCCATGAGGCAGAAGTGACTGAGGTTTCATAAAGTGACCATAATATTTGAATACTCAAAGGATATTTGAGCATTCAGGATATCTGGGTACACAAAGATCTTAACCTCGTCGCATCCAAAATCAGATATTTAGCTCTCTATGGCTGGTATTCAGAAGTAGGTAATGCCTTCTTAAAACTTAGGTAATATCTGGCTAAAAATATATGTATTTTATGATATGCACAGGGTGCATAAAGTTCCATACTCCTTTCAATTTAGCAGAGGTCTTATTACTGACAAAACTCTTACTGGGACAGTAGTTCTGAAGTTGGTACAAAGATATATGTGAAACATGGCCACTTCAAAAGCCTGTAAGAGCATGAAACCATCTTTAGAAAATAACATGAACTAAAATCAAATTAGTTTGCTCAGATTTTGCCTCTGAGTTTTTACCAATGCCCCATTCTCCTTAGCCAGACAGGTGCTGTTCCTTACTTTCAGGGAAGAGAACAGCTGGGGTCACCTGATTCCTCTAAGGCAGTGAGAAACATGGGATTTCCTGAAGGAATGTTTCACAGACATGGGTTCTCCATGCTGGGGCCAGAACAGAATTTGCTGTCCAAATCCATAGTTTAATCTCCCTTGAAATGCCCAAATGTTGGGTACTGCATTCCTGATATGACAACAGAATTTCAAGTCTGAATGAAAATGGGTCATCTCTTGCTTCAGCTGACCCCTCAGAAGATTCACTACCTCAATCCTTTGCCTTGGGCAAATATTTGGTGATGAATAGTCCCAAACTAAGTGGTACTGGTGTAAACCGGTACACTGTACACAAATAAGGAGAATTTCTACCAATTATAGAAGAATTATACTTTTAATATTGCATAGAATAACATCCTATTCGACCTGGAGACAGTTCTTACAGAGAAGCACAGGCCTTGTCTTAGAGGGATAATTAGGTTTGTCCATATTATATTCAGCACTGTGTTTCCTTGGGTGAAGCTGAAGATAATAACAATAGGAAAGGAATTTCATTCACCTCATCTCCCCAGCAAAAACTTTAGGATAATAAGTAAAGATTTGTTTTTATCCAATCTGCATTATTTGCATTTGTCTTCGTTCACAGCCAGGATTTTTTCCAGTCTTGCTGTGGTTGCTTGTGTATTCAGATAATTTGAAGCATCAGTGATAATGTATGGTGTACACTGTAAGATGACTTTCAATGCCTTAATGCAAAAACCCTTGAGTCGATCAGAACTTGGCAGGTTAGTGCACAGCAGTTAAATCTCTGGAGAGATATCTGCATAGTTCCTGTTTTCCAGAAAGTTTTCAGTCTCACTTGGAAAAGGCTAAATTGGGAGAGTATGAAAAGTGATTACCTAAATGGTAGCAATTTAATGTTTTAATTTTTTTTTTTTAATTCAGACATCTTCTTTTGTTTCTCCCTTCCAGCAGAAAATGAAGTTTGAGTAGTTTTTTTTCATAAATCAGCTTTCAGGCTGTACTGAATACAGCTTTAGAAACCTCACTGAGTGTTTTTTATGATGCACTTGAAGGGTTTTGTTGAACTCTGCATGACCTGTGCTTGCATGAGAAGAAATCTCAGAACTTTACAGAGATGTTATGGCAAGAGAAGATATTTTTATAGCAAATATTATGTTCATAATATGTTTAATTCTTCTGCACTTCAAAATGGTTGCTGCAGATTATTGCAGGAATTAAGTGTTTTGTTTATGCTCTGCTGGCAGTGGCTCCAAATGTATTTGGACTTCTGTTTCTTTACTCACCCACTGCCTTTAACAAAGAATAAAGCTCTAGTAAGCTATTGCATGTTTGTTTCAAATATTACAGTACAGCAAATTGCACACCTACATGATTTTCAGTTTTCTTTTGGCCACCTGGAAAACTATGTGAATGACTTTTCATCAATGTGTGGCACAACATAAGCAAGGTTTACGATGGAGCCCCTGCTTACAGGGGGGCTGCAGCCTCATTCTTCCAGTCCTGCAGGGCTGTGTCCAGAGGGATGT
This sequence comes from Leptocoma aspasia, assembly GCA_013399835.1. Taxonomy (NCBI): domain Eukaryota; kingdom Metazoa; phylum Chordata; class Aves; order Passeriformes; family Nectariniidae; genus Leptocoma; species Leptocoma aspasia. Next base: position 171,862 of record VXAX01000269.1, read on the forward strand.
GCCAGGGACAGAGCTTGGTGGTACAAGTCTGGCTGTCATTTCCACACAAAGGACTATCCGAGCATCAGTTAGGAAAAGTGGATAGTTTTGAGGATTGAGATAATAGAAACAAGATAGGATTCAACAGTACAATGTTCAAAGACATTAATTGAGAAGCTAATAATAGATTTTGAAACTCTAAAGTGAGAGCTCTTCAGAAGGAAAGAGTCCAAGAAGGGAGCATTTTGTGCCAATTAGTTAATCTCAGGGAGAAAAAGTGGCAGAGAGGAGCTGGTGTGGGCTGGCCACAGCCCCCCATTCTCCATCCCCCTGCACTGCTCAGGAGAGGAGGTGGAGGAGTTGGGACTGAAGGAATGAGGTCGTAACTGAGAAGAAGTACTGAGGAAAAATGGTGTAATTTTAGTGTTTGTATTTTTTTCCACTAGCTGAATCACTAAACAAATATTTTAATTTTTCATAAATTAAGGTCATTATTCCCAAATCAAGTCTGTTTTGTCTGTTATAGTGATAGATAAGTGATAATCCTGTTTTCATCCAGACCCATGAGATTTCTCATTCCTATTCTTCCCTCATTCCTATTCTTCCCCTGTTTTCTCCCCTCACCCCACTCATGGGGCACGAGCAAGCAACTGAGTGAGGTTTTGCTGTCGAGCAAAGTCAGCCCCACCATACAGACAGGGCATGACTTGAAGAGCTCAGATTGATGGCAGTGTAGAAATACACAAATCCAGAAATAGACCGAACATGAAAGCTATTGACTGAAACAAATTAACAATATTTGCAAGGGAAGGGAGCAAAACCAGTAAAAGCAGAACAGGTGAATACTTTTACATTAAAAACTTGAAGGGGGTGATCTAGAAATGTCTTTGTAAATACAGAAAGTGAACAAAAATATGGAAAACATCTAGGAAAACAGAACCATTGGGAAAAAAAATTGGAAAAAAGCCAAGGGTCAATTCATAACCTGGCTTACATGACCATGAGCATCTGTGATAGTAGTTGAGGGTTCCTATGATATGTGAAGTTTTTTTTTTAGTAAGTGAGAGAAGTATTTTATGCAAAGGGAAAACTTTACTATACTTGAGATATGATGAAAGGGATCAGAATATTAACTTCAAAACTAAGGTAATTTCTGGATGAACAATGAAGACTTCATGCCCAAGGGTATGAGGGTTTTCTGAGAGTTCCTTCCAGTGGGATTGAGACTGCAATTCTTATGCAAGCCTATAAGCAATACAGTGTATTATAAATAACATCAAAGTTCTTCGCCAGAGTTAGGTTTGAGGATGAAGGAGACCCCAACAAACACACTGTATAACGCAATCAGTTGAACAGCAACTGAGTAATTTCAGGATTACATTAATAACATGTGCACCACACCTCTTGAAGGCATAACTGAAGGCATTGCTGTACATTTAATAATGTGCATCTATCAGAGTATTTATCCTTGCTTCCAGATAACAGCATGTTTCAGGTGTAAAAGAGATTTTGGGTCATCATTCAAAACCTGCTGTACTGAGCCCAACTACATCCTCTAAGTGCTTTTCGGAGTCTTTTGCTTTGTTCTAAAACTACTTCCAAGATAAAGAAATGTCCCTCTTGAAGAAGAAAGATATTTCCTTCAAAGGTTTTGTATGTAACATTTAAGTTACTTATTGGGAAAATGTGGAGAACACTACCATCAATTTCTAGCTCAGGAAAAGGCTTCATTCTAGGAGGATGAATAAATCCATTAGACTCTCTCTTTTTCAGCAGAAGTGAAAATGTAAAGTGGAGACGAAACCATTTCCTTGCTGCAGAGGAGCATGCCATTGCTTCTGTATTGGGTTTGCATCAACTTAGCTTCTGTAGAACCTTGCCAGAATCTTCCTCCAGGTCTGGCAGAGCCAATGCCAGCCAGCTCCAGGACAGACCTGCTGCTGGCCAAGGCTGAGCTAGTTAGAAACGATAGCGACTCCTCTGTGATAACATATTTAAGAAGAAGAAAAGAAGTTACTGTGCAGATCTAATTGCAGCCAGAGAAGACAGGAGTGAGAACATGTGTGATGAACAGCTCTGCAGACACCAAAGTCAGTGGAGAAGGAGGGGCAGGGGGTGCTCCAGGCACTGGATCAGAGATTCCCCTACAGCCCATGGAGGTCCATGGAAGTGCAGAGATGCTCCTGCAGCCCATGGAGGAGACCCACACCAGAGCAGGTGGATGCCCAAAAGAGGGCTCTGAACCTGTGGAAAACCCATGCTGGAGAAGGCTCCTGCTGGCACCTGCGGACTTGTGGAGAGAGGAGCCCACACTGGAGCAGGTTTCCTGGTAGGATTTGTGATTCCATGGGGGACTCATGCTGGAGCAGGCTGTGCCTGAAGGATTGCATCCTGTGGAAAAGTGACCCACGCTGGAGCAGTTTGTGAAGAACTTTTGCCCATGGGATGGACTCACATTGGAGAAGTTCATGGAGAACTGTCTCCTGTGGGAGGGAGCCCACGGTGCAGCAGGGGAAGGACTCCTCTCCTTGAGCAGTAGAAGGGACAACATGTGATGAACTGACCATAAGCACCATTCCCTGTCTCCCTGTGCCACTGTGGGGAAGAGGTAGTGCTGGGAGTGAGTGAGGAAGGGAGGGGTGGAGGGAAGGCATTTTTAAGGTCATATTTTACTTCTCATTATCCTGCTCTCATTTTGTCAGTAATAAATTCAATTAATATCTCTAATTTGAGTCTGTTTTGCTCATGAACAAATCACTCATGAGTGATCTCTCCTAGTCCTTAACTCACAAAGCCTTCATTATATTTTCTCTCCCCTGTCCAGCTGCAGAGAAGGAGAGAGCAGTTTTGGTGGGTGCCTGGCATCCAGCCAGGGTCAGCCCACTACAGTTACCTAACATGACCAAAATATTAAGTGCTAAAACAATTACAGTCCCAGTCATTTAAAGAAAGAAATCACATTTTCTTGGAATACTTTCAAATAGAAGAACAAAGCTCCAGAAAATTGACTGTGAAAAATAATCCTCCACTCCTCCCACTCTCCAACAAGCTAGATTAATTTATTTATCTTTCGCAACAATAATTTCTATGGTTCTGGCAAACTGATTCAGCTACTCAGAAGAAATAGACTACTTTGAAATAGGAAAATTATCTCTGTAGCAGGTCTTCCAACAATTTCAATGAATTGCACTCTCCAAAATGATACCATGAAATAAAAAAATCCTCTTTAATTGAAACTCCATTAAAAATATGTATATACACTTATCGTTATGAAATAAGGACAGAAGTGCTGCTAAGCAGGCTCAGAGCTGCTAAAGCTCTAGAATAAGCTAGTTTTAAAAATTATATTTTAAGCCTAATGGTGTCACAACTGTCTTGACTAGTCTTAGTCCAAATAAGCATAAAAGAGGTACACACTGTGTTTTTTTGAAACACAGCCTCTTCAGAATTCCGAGGTATCTGTTTCTTGTACATCTGAAGGGGAGAAATAGAGACCTACAAGGTAATGTTCAGAGCACCTAAGGTAGTATCTTGCTCTTCAGTCACTTTCATTGGGGACCTCTCTGCATCCATGAACTACAAAAGGAAAAGCTGGAGGTCCCAGTGTCATAATTTACAGTCCTAAAACAGCTATAGAAAGTGAGGCAAAGGAAAGATCAAGTAGGATTTATGCCTTGTTTAAACTGGCATGAGTATTTTCTTTCATTATTACCTGAGCATTTTTGTAACACGCCTTGTGGGAGAAGGAAAGGCCTTTAGTAAACTCCACTGGATTTTTGGATAGAATATTAATTTAAATACATTAATTTCTTTCTCTGCTTGGGCTTTAATTCTCCTCCTTTGGCATTTTTTATTCTCTACCCAGTGGAACCAGGTATTATTGAAACATTTATAGTTTCTTCCAGAAGAAAATAGTACAGTTAATATAGTAAATATATTTCAATATTCTTCACATTGTGACTGTTATGATGTGGAAAAATCATTTGTTAAAGCTGAGAAAAGGCAATAGTGGTGTGTTGCAAGCAGCAAGGTCCATTGATTGGTCCAAGCACAAGAGTAGGCTGTAGGAGACCTGATGTTGGTGCTGTTGGTCTACCAAGGGACTTCAATGCACAAAGTCAAATTATTTTCTTGCTGTTCCTATAAATAGTTGAAGCTAAAAACACTAAGGCTTACCCTAAGTCCTTCATGCTCTTTAACAGAGGACCAAATGTCGTGGTTTTATTATATCCTGAAAAGTTACCCACAACTGAAATATCAGCTTCTGTCTGGAGAAACTGAGACAGCAAACATTGGTCTCTTTGAATAGCTTTTCATTTTATGCTTTTCTTTGATGAAGAAACAAGCAGCTGTAGAGAACAATCTGTTTCCAAGAAAATAAATAGGACTGATCATCCTGTTTTTCATTTATTCACTGTTTGTCTTGGTAAAAAACAAGCATTCAGGATTAAAACCTGAATTGTATTTTACTTTTAATTTTGAGTTTTTAAATCAGAACTTTCCAGACCTTCTACAAGTTTCACTATGTTTTATCGTAGTTTCTGGGAATAAATTAATTACTCTTTTTTTCTCCTTGCATAGAAGCTGATATCATCAAGATACTAAGGGAGATCTTCACAGAATCCTGTGTAGTTACAGTTGTACTTTAAACACCTCCAAAACTACTAATACCAGGGACCTGAGTTCCTTAAAACAACCTGTGGAGAGAGTGGAATTTTAGGGTGAAACTTGAGAATACATCAAGTAGATGCCTGCAAAGGTGAATTGAATTCAACGTCTGCCAGATGCTGAGCATGGGTAACCAGACTCACCAGCAGGCACACATTCCATGTGACAGCATTGCCTCTCCAAAGCCCATATGCCCCACACTGTGGGCTGAGGGGCTCAGACCAAATTAACACCTGCCTTGACTCCTGTGTAAAGGTGCTGGCAGTGGATCCCATCTGCTAACACCACACTTCAGAACAGAGGGCAGCTTGTTTTCAACAAGGATGTATTTTCATCTGGAGCACAGAGTCCTTATTCCCCACAGCACCTCAGAACAAGGACTGAATGTTCCAAATGAACTTCTCTCTTTATCTTCACCAGGTAAATCTCTCGGTGAATTTTTACACTGCTGCTGGCACTGTCAAAGTTAATATTGTACCTGTTTCATGGCCGAATGGAGGGAGCTAGTCTACCAGGATGCCAGTCTGGCAGATATATCCAGTACTACCTGATGCTCCAGGGAGCAATTTGAATTTTGCAAAAAGGTACTCTCAGACATACAGCAATCATCATCTGGAAAACAAACCCAGCTCAAAGCTCAAGCATTCAACTGGCTGTGTCGCAAGTGTTTGAAAAATCTTCTTGTGGGCAACAACTGTAATAATAAACAGGATTCCTGCTGTGAAGCAAAACAAAAAGAGTTTAAAATTAATAAATACAGCTTGTTGGTTTCACTAGCCTTTCTGAAAAATCTGCTTTCTAATTCCAGAGGACCTTTAATCCACTAATGTAGAAGCACATGCTCTATTCTTAGCTGAATATAATGTAGTGGATAGCTATAATTACTTCAACAGAATGAGAAACAATATCAGCCAATATGTACTGTAAGTCAGGCAAGATATTTATTTTGTCAGCAGTTGGAATATATAGCTGCTCATGTTTGTTACTATTTTATGTTCATCATTACATTTATTTGCTTATTTACAAACTGGTATGAAGTGCTACTGTTCTTTCCAGCCAAATAAATTACAAACTATAGACATAAACATCATACAGAAATATGAATTCCACATAAATGAGACACGAGAATGGGGGGGGGGGCAGGGGGGGGACAGAAAGAGGGGCTCACTCTCAAAGATTTAAACCAAATTCTGCTGAGAAAGAGGATCCAAAGGCTTGGAAATCTGTGCTGCCTCTTGTGTACACAGTAACATATCCATCCATTCAGCTTAATATTTGCCAGGGAAATCACAAAGCCCTCTCAGGCTACAGCAGCATATAATCTCCTTGAATGTTTTCCTGAGCTCCTGACTCCGGAATGCATAGATAAGTGGATCAATGATGGAATTGCACATGATGAGGATGAGGTAGAAATTAAAGTGGGACATGAAGCACACACAGTAAGGGTTGTAGGGGCAGGAGATGTAGAAAATCAGGTGTAGGAAAAATGGAGCCCAGCACACAACAAAAACTCCAATCAGGATGGTGAGAGTGATGGCCCCTTTCATGTTGGCCCCTTGGCGAACAGGGCCAGTCCCTGGAAGAACAGCAATCTTTTTTATGTGCATACGAGCCATCATAAACATGTGGACATAGAGGGATGCCATGAGAATGAGCATAGTGAAGAACATGCTGATTAGGCAGATGATGACAACACTGCTGTCAGAGTAAATGATGAACAAAATGCCTGAGACTGTGCAAGCAGCCCAGATGCATGTGATGATAACCCCTACACGCTTCACTGTCATGATATTATGATACTGGAGGGCGTAAAAGATAGTAAAGTACCTGTCCACTGCTATTGAGAGAAGACTGCAAATTGATGCAAGCAAGGAACTGCAAATGACTGAGTCGATGACATTGTCAATGTTTATGGTAAAGCTCTGTGCATCTGTGTCTGTATTGTTTAGCAGCGTGATGACAATGGTTTCTGATCCATTAGATACACTCACTAGCATGTCAGCCACTGCCAAGCTACAGATGAAGAAGTACATGGGTGAGTGGAGGTTCTTGTTCTTGGCTATCGCCACAATGACCAAGACGTTCTCCAGCAAGCTGACGATGCCCAGAGTCACAAACACTTCAGGGGATACAAAGAGTTGCTCGTAGCAGCCTCCTGAGGAGTGGCCCTTCGCATTGGGCTCGCTGGATCCTCCGTGCAGTCTGTAGCTGTGGTTCCAGAAATGGAGAGGTTGGAGTGTCCCACGATGCTGGGTGAGATTCATCTTATGGAGATCCCTTTCAGCTTCCTGCTTTTAAAACTCCTGTTCCTTTTGCATTCCTTTGAAAACCCTCTTTGGCTTTTCAGCTTGGGAAAAAAAAAAAAGAAAAATAAGCTAGGATCGAGGCAGGCAGCAGTTCAGAACACTTTGACTTCTGTGAAAAAATAAGATTTCAGACTCAGAAGGACTGGTTTACACCCTTACAGACACAGTTTCTGATCATCATTACATTTACCTTGGTGATCTATGTCACAGAGTCCCAACAGTCTCTATGTATGCATCAGATTCTCCCATATGGTCAGTTCCTCTTTAGTTCACTGGGATGCTGAAAGGCTTTTTTGGTGCTTTCCATTAAAGAGATGCGACCATAAAACGCCCAAGTGACTGCTGCGGAGCAGGAACTATTTTCAAACTGCAAGCACCAGTCTCGCTGTCAGGCAGTGCATGCTGGCTGCCTGTTTTACCGTGTGTGGAAGAGAAAAAATATTCAGGGCACTCTCCGCCTCTGCCTTTCTTTCCAGCCAATGGGACTCAGGAACTGCAGAAAGTGGAGGGGCTGCTGATTCTGAGCCTCTGTGAAACATCGCACGGCACAGCACAGTGGGTTCAGATGCAGCACAAGTTACCAGTAGCTACAGGAAAGCAGACAAGCTAACAGAGATTTGCTTCTCTTCTTTAGCTTCTCAGAATAATATTTCAATACTGATTTTCAATTAGCAAAACTTTCAGAACTGTACTAGCAATCTTACAGAATTCTTGCAGCTGAAGTGATAAATTTTATTTTTCAGATTCTGATTTACTCTTGCTCCTTCTGTGGCACAAACCTGTTCTGCTTTGTATGTGTGGCAAAATAAGGACAGGGAAGGGAAGTAAAAGAATGTATACTTCCTCTTGGTTCTCTCTCCTAGGTCCCCTTTACCTTGCTACTTTTCTATGCCTTAGCTGCCCATTTCCAAGATGTGTTGCATTATACTCTCTAATAAGATTCTTATAATTTTTAGGATATGGAGGCAAGATAAGGACCAAAACCAACATGACCCAAAGTCACAAACGGCTTAATAAACTGTCCTAAATAAAGTAGTTTTTTCCAGGTAACAGACTTCTTATTAATCTTATTACTGAGAAGGAAAAGATGATGGAGTTGATTGCAGAAGCCCTGTCACCATCAAGAATTAAGATATTGGGCAGAAAAACAAAACACAGTATTTAGAACAGATGAAGGAAATCTGCAGGAGACAAAGTTGGAACCTGTAAGAAATAGAGCTCATACAATGGCAATGACACAAAACATTAACAAATCTCCTAAAAGTCCATACGGTCCAGGACCCCTGGAAGCACAGGGATATCCTTGGGCTTACTAGGCATGAGCTGAAAGTCAGCTTGTGTGCAGTGTATCAGAAAAAGCCCTTGAGAATAAGGAAGAAAAAAATGCCAAAGTAACATGAAGAGACAGGACAGAAGTGGTTTTGCTGTTACATCTTCAAGCATTGCAACCGAGGATTGAAAAACAATTATGCGGAACAAAGCCGAAAACACAAATGGATTTTAAAGGCCATAGGAAAGTCAGTCACTGCACCTGAGAGTAATGTTTGCAAGGAAATTGTTTGAAAGAACATTTCCAGTTGACTACCAGGAAGGGTCTGGAGGGGTCTGTATCTGATACAAAAGTCTGTTTCCTGTAACATCTCAAAATGTTTTAATCTTCTGTGCATTAGCTGGTTTTAAAGTGAACCAGCTAATAAAGAAGTACAGGATGACAGAATGCATGTAGAAGCACAACTATCTGTATTTAACATCTCAGTATCAGGATGAAGTGTGATTTTACTTTCACATTTGGATTTGCTGTAGACCCATGTTTATGAAGACCTATATCAGAAGAAAAGCCTCAGTCAATTTTTTCTGGGCCATTCTTGAGATAGATTGCTTCATAAAGCTGAAACATAAACCACTAAGGCAAACAAAATAACCTGTGGCACAAGAAATCTCACATTTATCACTTTGGAATACATCATTTACCAGCAGCATGCTTGAAATTAAATAGTTTGCTGCTGAAAGGGTGACATTTGCTTTCCTGTCAAGACATAATGCAAGCCGGAATTCAATATGATTTTTTATCTAGTTACTGATCCTCAGGCCACTATACAGTATTTACTGACTCCTGCCACTGACAGGACGTGCACACCCAACCGTTAAAGAACAGAACTACAGAAAATTTGTATGAAGAGTGATGTGGGAGAACAGTATCTCCCCAGATAACCTATCTTTTCTACACTTGCATCCAGAAATGTGTAATCATCAAGTTATCCCAGGGGGAGTAGCCACTCAGCTTCCCCTCTTTCACAAATCTCTGCATGCTGGAAGTGCCCATGGCACAGGGATCTCTCCCTTCACCTACTTAGGTGGACCTGGATCAGGTGAGCCTGGCAAGAATACAGAGAAGCTTCCTCCAGAGAGGATTGCCCCATTTCTTCCAATTATCTGTCTGTCTATTCTCCTCCTGGCTCCTCCTGCACATTATCTCCATTCTCATCCCTATTTATGTTTCATTTGCTCTCTTCACGCAAAAGCTATCCAGATGATGCTCCGTATTTGATTTTTCACTGAATATGTAATAAAAATATAATATTGGTTATAACAATGGAAAGAAAAGCCCACTTTTTTTCCCACCCACAGTCATAATTTCCCTCCAAATTTCTGCTTATGCTCTGCATTCTTGTTTTTGTGCTTGCCACTCATATTTGTGGGATGAGGTTTCATGACTGGGAGCAGCAGACTTAAAGTAGCTTAGCAACTTAGTTGAAGCACTGAAGAGGTGATGTACCATCAGCCTGATCTAACTAAAAGGTAAAACAAGCTATATGAGCACTTCTTTAAAATGAGAGATGATGTATGTGCATCTAACTACTTCAGTGGGTAAAAGAGGGATGCATGTCTCAGGCTCCCATTTAATAAAAAATAAACCATATAATACTAAAATTGTTCAAAGTATCCTATCTCTCTCATGCCTGAAGACATGTTAATATTTCAATTATCTATTTCAAAGATGATAGGTGTATTGCATAACAGATATTGCCTAAATTATTTCTTAAATTTTAAAAACTAAAGCTGAGACAATATTTCTTTTAAAAGTGGTGGCTTGCAAGCTTTTCAGCACCATGGAAAACAGCCATGGTTGCAGAAAACTAGAAACTGATAACAGCGATACACTAATATGAGATCCAGCTCTTAAGGGAAATAAACCAACAACAAAGATTTGAGCAAAACCTCCCCTTTTAACATAACTCCCCCATGTTCTATGCTCTGCTTGCAAATACTCTCTGACACCCTCTTTCCAGACAGGGTTACAGTCACCTCCACCTCACAATATTTTTGAGAGATGAATTATCCTCTGGCAGTTGAATTTGAAAGTCAGAAAAAAGCATTCACTGAAATCAATGAGCAATCCCAAAAGTGATACAAGAAGACAGGCAGAGACATGAGCAGGCTGTACAGGTCCACTGTGGGAGAAAAAGAAAAGTAGAGGGAGTTTGCCCAGGCCCTTTCTTGCTCAAATGCACAGTGTGTGAGATCTCTTTGAATCCCACAACCACATTACTCAAGCACAAAGATAATATTTAGCACTTCAGCATCTGTAAGTGGAAATAGAGGAGTGGCTGTGGGAAGCTGGGTAGAAGGAGGAACCAAAGAAGCAGATTACTAACATTTAATCATTCCCCTGGTGCTGTGTGAGTATGCTGGTACTGTGCAAAGGGTGATGCTGCATTTACATGCACAAGCATGATTCATGGAGGAGTTTGATTACATGTGCTCAGATCCAGTTTTTCTGTGCATTCAAAAACTCAAGTCTATAACTGCAGTTAAAACTGTAGTATATTTTAGCATGCTGATTTTGAAATTTAAAAAAAAGAGCCACGCAATTAAACTTTGGAAGCTTCTATGAGGTTTTAGTCTGCATCATCTCTCTATGTAGCAGCAGCAAATTCCACCTAACACTCAAGATACTCACCAAAAATGATTAAAGTAATGCAATGTACTTCTACCTCCTATCCACAGATGTCTTTGGAAGAACCATTTCTTTGATTCTTTCTAGTTCACCAAATTTGCCTTTGAGCAATATGGGGACACTTGTTTGTTCACATTTTTGGACCAGTAGTTTTCTTTCGGTCTCACATTCCTCTGGATCAAATCTCTGTTCTTTAGTCTGTCCACTATTCACCCCCACAACTTACTACAATCTGAAAATCTCTGGGTGACACATTCTATATTAATACCCTTGTTAGTGATGGAGATATAAAAAAAAAAAAATCATTCCCAAACTCCATTGTTTCCTAGTGTTCAGAATTTTGATCACTATTTTTTGGGACCATATGCAAATAAAAATGCTGGTCAGTGGGAAACTGGTCTAATACATTTTCACCTAGCATTTATTTTGGGGCACTGATTACCTCATAATTTTATTCTTTTAAAGGGAAAGGAATTTTTAAATCCAAGGACTTCAGTATCGAGAGCAGGAGTCTTGGTAGCTTGCCTCTTTTCCTCATGTCTGCTAGCTACAAGAATAGGAGAACTGTTTAATCAGTCTGGAGACTGAAAGCACATAAATGTTGATTTTTCTGGCAAATGATTTGCACTTACTTGAAAATGCTGTAAATGTGCAGAAGTGGAATGCTTTTCATTAAAATGGCATGAGAACCATAGAGGCTTTAAACACTAAGCTGTTTAAATCTGATCTCATTGCTATTTTAGGTGATTTACATTGTGATCATGGATATTATTAATTTGTAGTCAATGCAGCAATCACCATCCTTGTAGTTTTTTCTCCCTCATCCCATCTCTCACAAAGAATCAATTTTCTTTTCCTTGCTTGTAGATTTAGATGCTTGTCTGTTCAGACTCATCTGAAGCATTTTGTCCAAGTGACTCCACAATCTCCTTGGTGTTAATATCCCTCTCCAAATATCTCTCAAAAAAACATACAGAAGCATCTGGGTTTAAGTACAAAATAAATATTGCCATCTATCCAGATCAACAAACCAAAAAACAATAACACTGATATTTTTTATAAATAAGCCACTATTTAAATGATTTCTGATTTTTTAAAATAAGCTGTTAACCTGTTTTTTTCCTTTGTTCATGACCTTTGAGCATAAATATAGCAGAAGTAATACTTCTAACGTCTACACACACTGCTTCACTCCCTATATGCACCTGACAGGGCCATTTTCAGCACTACCCTTCTTTCTCTCACTTGAGATCATGAGATAATTTTATATTATGAAATTTAAAAAGATCTTCACTTTTCTAGTTTATCATCTTCACTTTTCTGTCATAATGATATTCGGTTTTTATCTGTGTGAGAAATGCAGTAACATTTTATTCTAGCCGAAAAACAATCTAGTCAGTCCAGCTGCCTAACCATGAAAAATGGTATGTCTTATTATAGTTGAATGAGAATTAGAGAGCCACAGCAGAAAAACTAACAGATCATCATCTAAAGAAAGCCCAGGATTGTGCTGTGGGAAAAAACCAGCTATTTTGTATGATGTCAAATCACTTTAGTTTCTCAGAAAAGTCCTCTGAGTGGGAGTGTAACCAAAAGTTAGTGTGAGATGGAAAGTTACTCACTGGCTTGAATTTTTTTCTTCCAGTCCACTCACCTCTGAGTGTGGTTGTTTTTATTCCAATGGAAAAGTCAGACATTACCGTGTAATCATTTCTTTAGTAGCTTTACAGGAAGGAAGAGTTGTGTACTTAGTTCAAGATGCATAATTTATGTCTGAAGGGACTTACATGCATACATATATACATACATTCTGTTACCAGAAACCAGATGATTTTAACCCTTACTGAATGTTCTGCACAAAGCCTTGAATATATGTATATATTTATATTCCATATCTGCACAGTGGATTTTCACGGTTTCCATTCATTTTGGTAGCTCCTCGAACCACTCTGTGTTATTAGCAGAGATGTTGAAGCAGTCCTGGATAGAGCCTTTAGGGAGTGCTTAAGTTACTTGTGAATTGCTTTTCCTCCATAGGAGTTCTTTGAAGCAACTAGAAATCCCGGAGTCATAATCTGGTATAAGCCACAAAGCAGAGGCACCAAGTGATGTGACAAGTGAGTGAGTCAGGCAGCAGCGGTGTCAGGACAAGACGAGATGAAAGGACAGCCCTGAGAGCAATTCCCTGAGGTGAGTGCATCGTCACTGACACACAATCCAAAATTGTCATTGTTTTCTCTGAGAACTGGGCACAGAAGGGGAAAGTACAAAATGTCTAGACTTTTGAAGTGTTGCAGTGTGTCTGCAGTGATTTGATTTCCTGATAACCTCTTTACAACAATCATCCGCATATGGTGAGAAGAATACCCCCTTTCATCTTGTGACAACTGCTCTTCCTCCTTTGAAGATCTCCGGTGCTTTAAAAAGTCTGAGTTACAGGATTATGTTGATAATGGAGCTGACCCAATGGAAAGCAGAAATATTTTATTTTCAAAGCTCTTGTAGAAAAGTCTTCTTCTAAAATTCAGGGGCATGAACCAATTCCTGGTTTTGAATAGCAGAGTTGATCTGGGTCATTGCTGAGAACCTCTAGCCCTCACTGAAGGGTTATTTTTCATAAACTCAGGAAGAGTCTCCTTTCTTCGCTTTTCAGGAGAAAGAACACCCTATAAATAATTTTCTTCTCTACTCGCGGCTTACAGATTTTATGGCTTTCTGTGACAGAGGCTGATGACTTTCTGCCATAACAGAGTCTCATGAAAATGAAAGGTTGAATGTATCTATGAGAGCAGTGCAATAAATTAAATAGAGTAGGTCATGCCTTTATGGTGTTCAAAACTCCACGGTCTATGGTTGTTAAAAAAAAGAACAGGAGGGAGAGAAGGTAGCCGTGGTAGAATAGTAACACTTGAATCACTCTGATGGCTGAGAGATTAATTTGGACTAGGAGCAGCTTTTACTTCAGCAGACAAGATGGGACTGGTGGCACTCTAAATCCCAAAAGTGAGTTAATGATTGATAAGGACTCAGAAGCAGTCTACAGAACTGTGGGTGAAGGTATATCACCTTTAAGGAGTGACCAAGAAAAGCCCCAGAGCTCTCAAGCTGGACTACAATTCTTTAATGTGTTAGCAATATTTTATCTGTCTTTGTACAGTGAAGAGATTTTGTTGAAGCTAACTGTTTAATTGAGAGACTAGAGGGTTATTTGAAACCTTTGAGAGTTAAACAGGGAAAAACAAAGTACCAAAGGATCCTCACATGCCATATGTCAGATTTTCCAATGAGAAAGGGAGTCTCTGCAGCTGTGTAAACTAGGATGTCATATGGCTTTTGGGCAGATTCATTCAGTTATGCTCCACACTGAATCTTACTGTGGCACTGTGTGAGCAACAGAGGGGAGATTTGTTCCTCACATCTGCAAGAATGAGGTAGAGAATTGTAAACCTGGGATGCAAGGGAAACAAAGCCAATTTAAATGCATGTTACATTTCCTTTCCAGTAAAGGAAAGCAGAAAACAAAGCTAAAATCCCTCCAAGGACTGTTAGCCTGGACAAACATATATCAATATGCCAGCATGCGACACCTTAGGGAACTGTGAATTGCTGCAGATAACTAAAAAAAATTATTAAAAGAAAAAAATCTGAAAATGTTAAAAAAAATTAATCAGGTAAAGAAAATCACAGAAAAATTAAGAAACATGTAAAAAATGCCCAAGCAACCAAAAGGATTTTTCATCACCCTGGGAAGCTTTTATTAGCTCACTCAAAATTTACATGGCAGAGAACTACATCCTGGGAACAACTGAGTGATTCAGATTTCTTTCTGAGAAAGGCAACAATTTTCAGCAATTATTGCTGATAATATTAAGTAGAACTTCTTTAGCAAATTATTTTAAGAACAAACCCTACAGTGTTTTTGTCTGATTTTCTTCAAACTCAGATTCACAAGGTATAATTAAATCATAATGTGTTTTCCTAAAAAATCCTGTTTCATCCTCCTTTCTTTAATAAATTAAATTCAGAGCTTCTTTGAAAGACATCAAGCAAGCATCTTTTTTCTCTGCCTTTGAAGAGGTTTTCCTTATAATTTTAGAAAATGCTTTTGGAGACAGAAGAATAGTAAAACAGAGGACTGAACTAGCTTATTTGTGGTGCTAAATATATATGATTTATCACATGCTTAGTGACAGACTAATTCAGTTACACCACATCATGGCCAGAAGTATAAAGAATGAGAAAGTTGCAACACTGCGTTAAACAAAGTCATAGTTTCCTTATGACAACTCTTCAGCACAATGGAGTACCTCTGTTTACTTCAGATTATAAGGAGACATTCTTATTGCTGGTAGAGCAGCTGAGATCCCCTGTGAAACCCACAAAGGTTCTGAGAAGCAATGAAAAACAGAGAAGGAGAGCAGATCTAACTTCAGCTGAGAAGCTATTGATGGAGAGAACACAATCTTCCCCATCCAGTTTTGTGAGTGTAGATAGATGTGTGACTTTCATCTATTGGGAAGTGCAAGCACTGCTAAGTCCTGAAAGATTTTTATTTAAAAATAGCTCTTATAAGCATCTTTCTGTATGACGAGCTTGCAGAATGAAAAAGGATTTTCTGTAACAAAATGTAACAATCTCTTTGTGAGATTTATCACCTTTTTTCCTACCTCTCCGCGTATAAAATCCACACAAATGATACTTAGCAAGGTCACTAAAATTCAAGCAAGTGATTTTCTGCATTAAAGTGATTAAAATCACTCTGAGACTGAAGAGAGTACTTTTCTGTCTCAGAGTCATGGAAGACATGTAATGGCATTTCAATTAATTTACAGGATAGAAAAGAGAAACAAGGATGAAGTATTACAGTCTGTTTTAACTATCAGATATGGCAATGTGCTCTCACTGCTTGCTGTATGACAGTGCTTAAGTACTATGTATTAAACAAGCAAGCAATTTAAAGGGCAGTGACATTTTATTTCAGGTGAATTCTCTCATACAAACTATATTTTATTTTCTTTACATCTTGCACTACCTCTCCAGAGACAATCTTCCATACACAGTGACATAGAATTAATGAAAATAGCAAGTTGAAGCCTTTCTAATGCTTTTAGAAAGTTGGTGACATGAAGGAAAGTTTGTTTAAAGGTGTGTGATCTCTAAACAGTCTGTTGCTGTCTGCAGACCAAGTATTTACAGAATTAGCAGTCCGTCCTTCTTAATTACACAATTCCATCTCATGTGTTTGATATATTTATTTGAAGGAAACAAATGAGCATGGAACCCCACTGTCATAGAAATACAATCTATTCCTCAAAGAACAATTGTCATCTCAGAGTGAATTGAGTACTGTATGGAAAAGTAATCTTTGCCTGGCCTATACAATCTTGACCTAAATGACAAATTTATACTGCACCCAGTCTCACAACATAATCAATGTGGTACAGTTTTCACTATTCCTATTAATTCAGAGCATTTTCTGGGACTAGAGACCAACTTAAATCAAAATTTTAAAAGACAAGCCATTTAAGGAAAAGGTCAAACTTCATGAAAGGCTTAGCGCTGTACAGTTTTTTATTGGCTGCATCACGTGACATTTTCTATCCCACACAGAGTTCACAAGCCAACACTGCAGACGTCAATGGCAGATACAATTAACAAGCTACACTTTTGAACAAGTTTCTTGAAAAAAACTACTACTTTTATAATGCTACCAAACTCTTCTGAATATTCTAGCTTAATTTATTAATTTCTTTTATGCTGTTTAGCCCAAGGTGTCTCCCCTCTTCAGTGTTTGTATGGTAGATTTCTTATGCTCTGGGTTATTGTTCAGTTTGTTTCTTTGAATTCAGACAATAAATACCCTTTATGATTTCATGTCTTCATTCCATTCATTTGCTGTTTTGAAATGAATTAAAAGTGGTGGTCAGACTTAGTACCTTATGGCTGGATAGAGACATCAGCATTTCTTACTCTCTCATTTCTACATTCCTGCAAGAGTTCTGCATTCTTCTCTTAAGTTATTTCATACATAGCAGGGATCATAACTTTGTCTAATTCTACCTGAGTTTCCCAATCAGGCTGAGACATTTTCTGGAACTTGTTAGAACTTTTACTTTTAAACCTTCATTTCAATCATATCCTTTTCTGAAATACCAATTCAGTTCCCTGAGTTCTTCTCAGGGTCTTGGAACCTTATTCTAAAAAATGTAAAGAAAAAAAATATCATTGAAGTTTATTTTTTATTTTATTCTCAAAAATAATGCTCTGAAACTTTTTAATGACATCATTTTTTGAAATGCAGTGTCTTCTGTTGAATATATTGCTAAAACAATATATGATAAATACGTTGTAAATGTACGATCCTTTTGTCATTTCTCAGTTGTGGGAGGTCTTTTAAAATCAATGGCAATATTTTACTAATTCATTAAATATCTCTCTATCTTAGTTATAATTATCCTAAGTCTGTTTTTGTCAGCCATCTTTCATTTAGGCTAGGACATACAAAACAAAAAAGAGTAAACTCTGAAGCATAGGTTTCTACTCAATTTGCCAAATAACTGAGAAGCCAGTAATCCATCCTTAGTGACAAAGACTATAATTATTCCCCCTTTTATAAAATCATCAATTTACAGTGAACGAGAAAAACTTTTGCCAGATATAGCATTGTACTCCTGAAAGCAACAGAGAATAAATGAACTGAAATTATGTGTCTACTTTGTGTAAATACTGTGTGGATGATGGTTTGGGAGGGACACACAAATTCAACTAATGTGCAAATTACTCCCTTCAAACCTTCTCTTGGCATAAAGCTGGAATTCTGCACATGAAATAGAAGCTTTTGTTTGTATGAAGTTCAGCTTCTGTTTGTCAAGGTAAAAGTATTCTTAACTTGTTCTTAAACTGATTTAATACAATCCTTTATAAGCTGTTTGTGACAGATAAAGTGGGAGCTTCAAAGCTTATTAGAGGAGCCCTCCCATGGAGTCATGAGTCAAACATGGAAAGGACCTCACTGCTTTCTAAGCTCCTTCTCAGACATGAGCCTGGGGGGCAGCTGGATCCAATATTAGGCACAGTCTTTGTCAAGAGCTTAAGTAACTTTGTCCCATAGGATTAAAGATGGCAAATCAGATATATTTATATAAAATTAATTATTATGAAAAATGATTAGACAAAATATCATAATCAGAATTATTTCCTACCCAGTATAAAAGCTAAAACATGTATAATGTTTTATAAAATGTGTATAAAACTGTATAATACAGTATAGTGCACTATATAAAAGCAAATATATTAAAGCACTTATATTAAAGCTAGCAAAAAGGAACAATTATTAAGTAAAGATTGATGTAACTCACCACACCAAAGCTTGTGGGCTTTCACTCAACCTTGAGGGGCATCCTTGGGAGGCATCCCTACTTTAAGGGAGAGAACATCATACCCACACTCCAAGAAGGAATATGTTAGAGGAACCTACAATGAAAAAAAGTGAACTGGACTTTGACAGTGTAAAGTGACTGACTGCCAGTCATGTCTCCAGGCTATCTTGGCAGCTTATGCGCCAAACCTTTGCCTCATTATCAGGATGTTAATTTGGGGCTGATGAACCAGACTGGTTTCAGCAAAATTCAACACCAAAAGCAGCACACGACAGCCCCCTCTCAGCCCACCACTGATAGCTCCCAAAACAGGGCATTGTTGGAGTTGTTTGCCCATATTCCAAGGGCA
The DNA here is from genome assembly GCA_013399835.1 of Leptocoma aspasia. NCBI lineage: Eukaryota > Metazoa > Chordata > Aves > Passeriformes > Nectariniidae > Leptocoma > Leptocoma aspasia. The sequence goes on from VXAX01000269.1 coordinate 190,501, forward strand.
AAGCGTCCTGCTACTTACTCCTACTGCAAATGCAGATAGTAGGGAAAGGTATATTAAATTATTCAGGATGGATTAATATAATTTCATAAAATATTTTATTCACTGAAAAATCCTACCTCAAATTGGTAAAAATTATCTACAAAACTAAAGAAGTATCATTAATGAATCCAGTCAAAAATATTTTTGAAGCAAAAAAAAGCTTTTAAATGTGTTTTTATTTCCCACTTCAAAATTTTCAGAGTAAAATTTAGCAAATTTTATTCTAAAAGAATAAATTAAAAAAACAACAAAAAACCCAGAAAAGCCCTGTTTCTTCTTCTTCTTCTTCTTCTTCTTCTTCTTCTTCTTCTTCTTCTTCTTCTTCTTCTTCTTCTTCTTCTTCTTCTTCTTCTTCTTATTCTTATTCTTTGCAGTGATTTGGCAAATCCCAATTCTTTTTTTTAATGCTCTGAAACTCTGGTCCAGCCAAAACAGCCACCAAATCCACATAATTAGTCACTGTATTACTTTGAGCTGATCAGGAAAAGTAGTATAATACACCTTTATGTTAGTATTTCTTTAAATTGCATGTCTGAGTGTGTAAACTTAGTGCATAAAATATATATTTGGGGGCATTAGCAGATATTTCTGAAGTCAGACATATCATCTAACCCAGGCATCACCTCTTAAAGAAGGGAAACTGATCCCCTGTGGTTGTGCTTCACTGGACAGTGGCAGGAGACCCCTCGACCAGGACACGCTGTCTGCAACAGCAGCTAAAGCAAAAAGCTGCACGCTAGGCAGTAGAAAGACACCCCTGTTTTTGCTGGCTGTACACTCGCATGCTGAATGCACTGAATGCTCTTTTTTTCTCTTCTAAAAAGTACACTAGTTCTAAAGACAGGCAGAATAACTGGTTATGACTCAGAAAAGATGGTTTAAATAATGAGTTGGTCTGTCTCAAAATTAATTCCCGAACAAAATATGCAGAGGGGTTTTGTTCAGTTATTTCTCTGCTAAGTGCCACCACAGACAAATACATACACCTATTCCAGGAATGGATGTAGAGTACAGGGGTTGGGGGGAAAGGAAAAAGTAAAATGTATTGCAGGATCACAGAATCATCTGAGCTGGAAGGGCCCAAAGAATCATTGAGTCCAACTCTTAAGTGAATGGCCCATACAGGGATCACACCCACAACCTTGACATTATCAGCATCATGCTTTAACCAACTGAGCAAACAAAACCCCAGCTACCACAGCGAGAATAATTTCAAATAGTTGAGCACTGCAGCTGTTGTAAGACTGTGTGTTGCACTGGAGAGTACAAAGGTACAAAGGTGTACCTGTACCTGGGCACATCTCCCACAAGGATGCTCATGGGGCGGTCCTGGAGGAAGAGCAGGGCACACCCTGCAGCTGTGGCTTAGATGCCATTGCACAACCATGCACTGGGATGTGCCCTACATGACCCCACTGGGGCTCTGCCTGTGAAGCTGCATCAGTTGTGGTGGGTCCCAAGAGGATCTGTCCCTCTGCCGGGGGTGCCACTGCTCCCAGCTGCATGGGGTGTAACCCTGCCCTTCCTGGGCGAGCTGCTACCCCCTGTCCTGGCCATTGGTGATGCCCTGGAGCTCCTCTTAGAGATGTAGGGCCTTGCCCAGTGTTCCTCCTCATCCTGTCCACATCTTGTACTGTGGTGTGAGTTTCAGGCTCCTGGTGGGTCGTTGTGCTGCCCCGAGATTTTCATGTTTTTCAGGAAACCCTCCCGTGCACTGTGCTGGAGCATTTGGATGTGGTTTGTGCTGCCACCAGAGCTGCTGCGCTCTGCCACACTGCGAGAGTGCTGAGATCTAGAGCTGGAGTTATCCTACTGTTCTTCTGCAATACTCCTCCTCCTCTTACAAAATGATGCCTCTCATCAGTTTATAATCCTTTCTTCCTGCATGCCTTCCTGCTAGAGGCTTAGAAAGCAAGTTTTTTCTCGTGTCTTCCTCCTCTCTGTGAATAAACTTAAACTACATTTTTAGTAGCAATGTTTAGACCCTAACTAGACATTGGATAACCATGTTCTTTTGCCTGAGCAAAGCTCTGTGTTGCACAAGATTTATATGTCAGGCTACAAGATTTCTGTGTCAGTACCACTGAACAATGAAATGGGGGCCAACAGACTTTTCCAAGCTGAAGGAAAGGTAACTTAATTCAAATGCCCCTGGAAAAAAAAAAAAAAAAGAAAAAGAAAAAAAGAAAATCCACACCTCCTCCTATTCAGCTGCTAGAAGAGGATTAAAAAAGCAACAAGCGACTATTCTTGGCCCATTTTCACTAAAAAGGTGTAATGTCAAACTACCTTTGACCACTTCCTAATCAAGTTTCTCCAGTCATCAGAATTTTTTTCTTCTGCTCATCCTGAAATAGGATACGTCTTAATACTGGGTATTCAAATAGCTGTTCTATTTTCCTGAAAGTCAAGACAAGTACTGAAGAATTTAATGAGAAATTGTTCAAGTTAGAATTCAGTGAAGCTTTGAAAATTAAAGCATTGCAAGATTTGCTGATCATTAAAATAAAGTTTTAGTAAGCTGAAGATAGATGGTTGATATTGTAAAAGCTCTACATAACCTGTTCAGGTTAATGAATTCTGGATGTGGCAGAGAGAAATAAACTGGAGCTGAGATAAACCACTGAACTGATAAAATGATACCTAGATTCATAATTTATTGAAACAAAAATGAAACATTTTGCTTTTTCACACAGACATGACCAGATGTAATTGATACAGATGTCAATGACCAAACATAAGCAATGTTATAGATTTGGGTACAGAACATGCTTTGTGATATTCTTCAACTAAATAACTCCAGAATAATTGCAGTATGAATAACTCTTACTCTGGCAGTGTGCAGTGCACAAAAAAAAAAGCAGGATGATTCTGGACTTCACCGCAACACAGCAAATATATAATTTTTCATTACATTAGCCAGTTGGCATGTTTATAGATGATTAATACATAGAAAAAAAAAAAAAGTAGAGTTTTCTGTGGTGATAAATGAAAGTGGTGCTCATTGCACTTCTTGTCACTTCTGTATTGCCCATGGATGATCTGTGTTCATTGTTCCACCTTGGAAAACCTGTAGAAATGTGAGCACAGTGCTGTAAATGTGAAAATGAAGACAAATGCTCTTGTCGTTGACAATAAGAGCAGTGTAGCATAAGAGCAGACTCCATCTCTCTTTCCAAGACCCTTGATAGTGTTCACAGCACAGTTCTGGAGAGAGAGGGGGAAAGAGAAGTATCGACAAGTTCTGAGTTGCTCCTTCAAGGTTCTGTGTATGTTTTGATGCCTTAATATAGGAGAGGTTGATAGCCTTCACTGGTTTATTTGAGGTTGGACACTTAAACCATGAGTTTACTCCCCTGAGGAGCCATGTAGTAAGAAGGATCCCTTAGGCATTTTCAGTTCTCTCTGTGCACACAGATCATCCCTGACAGACAACTTTCCAGCCACTCTTCAGACAGCTGGCTGTGGTTGACTCTATTCTTATGCATGAATTTTATTCTCACAGTGGTTTTCCTAAATCTTTGCTGCCGTATTACATTTGCCTATTGGTTTTATATGCCTCATTATCTATTCTTCTTTAGTTAATTCAATTTTTCCTCACAGGTCATGTTTTCTGGACCTCTGGTCATTCTCACTGCTGTTCTCTGGACTTTCTCCAGCTGGTCTGTGTCTCTTTTGAACCATGAGTCAGTAAGGTTAATGGAATTTAGATTTACAGTATTGCATGACTGATGCTTAGTTCACTGAGCTTGTTTTGCTAGTGCTGTTACACTATACTTTACTGCATTATTCAAAACTATACGAAAGATTTGCCTAAGAAGCTTATGTTTAATTTTTGTTTGTTTGTATGGTAGATCCTCTCCATAATGTTTAGAAATTATCTACAATGATCACAAGCAATAGCCATTCATTAAAAATTAATCAGGAAGGATTTGGATGGTTATTTTTTCAGCTGCAAATTCAGTAGTTAGCAGAAATGGTTAATTAATCACTTTCCATGCACTTTCATTTCAGAATCCAGGAAAACAGAAATATGGTCCTGACATCTGTGCTTTTCATCCATGTATGCCAACAGAAACTGAATAATTCTCAACATATTTCCTCAAATGTGTGCTTCCAAGTCCCACAGAGCCAGCAATTGCAAATATTTTTCTGCCAAACTGTAGCTGTTGGGCCAGTCCCCGGTACCAGTAATTTGCATACTATTGAGTTCCACAACCGTAATAGGTCAGGAGCTCTCATACCAGAAAAAAAAAGACCCATTTTCCAAAGTCAATTTTTACTTACACAATAGGATTCACATATGCCACAGGTCTGGATGATTCTCACTGAAAATGTGCTTTTTGTTTTCCTTGCAAACACCACTATGTTTCAGAAACTTTCTGTAGCAGAGTTTTCCTTTAACTAAAGAAAAAATGCAGATTTTTTTTCTGATTTGAAGTAGGAGTTATAAGCTCTTGTGTAACTATCAATTTGTTAAAGTGGGACGACTCCTTTTTTATGTGATAACAGCAGGAGAGAATTCATCTTGTGAATTCTTCCCTGCTATTTGAAGAGATCGGGTTATTGTCTTGCACAATTGAAATAATGTAAAAAGATATTATTTTGTCCAGACTTCCTCAAAGGTCCTCTGTTACAGTTTTAAAATAGTGTGTTCTTGCTTTTTCTTATATTCTTTATAGTTTGCAGTTGCCTGAAGTCCATCTACTTGACCTGGGAATTTCAACTAAAAAAAGGATTAAGCCCAACCAAGAATAATTGCAGAGAGTTTTTTTTTCTTTAAAGCATTACTGTTATAGAAGAAGGATCGTCATGCACAAAAACAAGTTCTATGTCAGCTGGCATGGATAAAATAAAGATCACCTTTACTTTGGAGAGCTTCTTTCCAAACAGACATGCTAACTGCTCATGGGTGCTGCTGGTGAGCACTACTGCTCGAGGAGTAGTGCTGGACAGGGCAGCACAAATGATGAGGCACAATCATTTGTGCTGCCCTCTTGCAGAGCAGCAAGAGGGTACAGTTGGGTCTCCACTGGATGATACAGACCCTCTGCTACATATTTTCTTTCTTCTGTGCTCCTGCTCTGGATAAACACCACTTCAAACTCAAACAACAGCTGGCTGGTCCCCAGCATGATTCCGGCTTTAAAGCTGTTTTTCACCAGAGATGATGTAAAGGGAAAGAAATAATAAATAAAATGTGCTAGTGACAGCACAGTGCTACATTAGAAAGAGGAAAAAATATTATGCTTCCTGGTAGTGGGCTCCTCCAAACCATAGCAACATCTTCCCCCCTCCTCTGCTGTATCTTCAAAAGAATGGATGCTTTCTATTACCTTGATATAGCATTTGACATTCCTGACATATCCTGCTCTATTCTAGATACTATCATGCTGCACATGCCTACATTTCCCAAATATAGGCTCAGACAAAGAAAGATTTTAAGCAGGAAGAATGTTAAGTTCTTGCTGCCTTATTTGTTTTATTAAGTAGGTCTTTCTGCAGTTTTACAGGTTCTCTACAACAGATTTCCCGTGCTGACAAGTTGTTTCTTTCTCTGAGGCTGAGTACAGAATTTCCAGCTGGCCTAACTTCTCAATTTAATGGCTTTGAATGTTTAAGTAAACCAGAGTAAGATGCTGTTTTTATATTCCTATTGGTTGACACACTGTAAGGAGAGATAGATATCCCCATTCTCTTTGCAGAGTCAGTTTTATAGGGCAGAACAGCTCAAATGTCATCAGAAGAATAATACAGGTACTGATTCTCTTCTTCACTATTCATTGTTAACTTTATTTCTTTGTGCTTGCAGCTCTTATAACACATCATGAGGGCTTAATGTTGGCCTAAGGAAAATACAGAAAGAGTCGGATATTCTTCAAAAGGAATTATGCTCATTAATGAGAATATTTACTATCTTAAACATCTGTTAAGAATTTGAGACTGAGGGGTATCTTCACTCCCTTCAAGAGAGAAAACATTTTATGTTCCCGTTCGCTTTTTAGCGTAGTAATAAAGAGATATAAGGCTATTTTTTTCTTTTAGTTCACACTGAGAATTTTCAGAGTCCTTGAAAAATGTGAACTAGGTGGTTTTGGACACAATGTAAAAAAATACTGAGCTCACTCCCATAACAGAAGCAGTTTACTTTCTATTAAAAGTTTGGGGGTTTTTTGCTTATTTTTTCTCGGTTCTGCCAAGTATAATGTTACAAATTCAGTTTATTCTTACTTTTGCTGTGGTTAATTAAAGATTTGTCCAAGTTTTATCTATAAAACCTCAAATTCAAAACATTTCTAGGGTAAGCTCTAAGACAGCAAGGTAAGCTGCCCAATCCTTACCTCACACTAATGTGCAAACCTGCACAAACACAGGCACACACATATTGGCAAACAGATTCAGTGTTTCTTATGGCTTAATATACTGTTGCAACTCCTTTTCCATTTTAATATCCAGTCAGATATAGCTGCTGGTACTTGTAAACTGGAGAGGTCATATAAACCTGAAATAACTTTAAGGCAATAGACACAGGCACTGAAAGAGACCCTGCCAACCCCTTCGGAAACACAATTTACTTTATATCATACTGCCCTTGGTGAAGGGAAAGAAAAACTAGAACACAGAGTCAATAAGGTAGCTCATTCAAATATTTCTTATGAGTGAATAAAAGAGAAAACCAGCAGGAGGGAAACATTAATATTTTACATTCACTAGATTCAGCGCCCAGTAACTACTGAAATGAACAGCTTGTGTTCCAGTTTCCATCTGAAGCATATTGGTTTGGTATCACAAGAGTCACCGAATTACAAACTGATATTAGTTACGTCCCTACATACTCAGTAATTAAAGCCATAGCTGCAAATATGCATAAGTATTCTCTGGAGACAACTAGAGCACTAATGAAGGGTTATTTTCATTCTAGCTGCATTTTGGTAGCTAGAGATAGAAGCTGTAGCCCACAGCACAAGCTGCACCACAGAAATATCAGAATTCCAGTCAGATTTTCTTTCCTCGTGCTCACATGTGCAAGCAAACACCCAATACAGTTTTTTAGGACTCTAAAACAGAGGCAAAATACATTCTACTGGTGTTACAAAGTTATGTCATAGGTTTTTTATTGTTAATTCATATAATAATCCAATTAATCCACATCTGTACTAGATTTATTATTGTTGTTCCCTTCAAGGTCTTCTACCTACACTTATGCAAACCTGTATCATGAAAATTTGCAATACAGCTGTGAGCATTTCCATGGTAAGAGTTTGTGATTTGAAAGAAGCATGAACCCTATTCCCAGTATCTTCCACAGTAATACATAATATCACCAGAACAAAAGTGAGCAGAACTGAAGAAAGGTGTTTTCTATTTGTGAGTGAAGTGTCAGGGAAATTAACGTAGTGCTACAGAGCTGTTCAGTGCAAGGAAGAAAATTGCAACAAGAAGAATTTTCAGGGAGATCTTGGAACTGGTTTCTAGCTACTGCCTACTTGCAAGATTTGAAGCCTCTGTAATGTGCCTCTATAATTTTGTGGTCTTGCTGAGGTTTTCTTTACTTGAAATGGGTAGGTGCAAATGTAAAACAGAGCATGCACTCACTTTATTAACTTAATGGCTTAATCCATTGCTGATCTATTCAAACTCAATGTATATCTGTTAAAACTTGTAGAATAGCATGCTCCAAAACTCTACATACAGAGAAGCTCTCAAGAAGAGAGCCTAAATTCTGCTTGTGTTCATGTGTCTAATATTACCCATTAGCTAGGTGAAAGCCAAACCAGACAAACAAAAACCCAAAGATAAATGCAATAAATGCAAATTCAAACCAATTCAGAATGCTAGACCTGGGGTTGCATGTGGAGCTTGGGCCACCTGAATGCAGCCATAATTGCACAGTTCCATGAAAGGGGGCATATATGTCAGACAAGAGATGAGAAAATACAAGTGATTTAAATAGGAATGCTGCTGCATATTCCACTTCAGAATCTGAGGCTTGTGATATAATGCAGTGGATCACCAGAAATAATGTACAGAAAAAGCCTTGAAGAAACGTAGTTTCTACAGCATTCAACAACTTTCTCCATTTTCTCTAACTCCACCAAATCTTTTAGACTGTTCTCTGCATTTAATTAAATACAGGGAAACAGTCAAATGGGAGGATTTTCCCTCAATGTAAATGGAAAGATTAATATTATGTATGACCATGGTGCAGAGGAAAAGTTTATACAGAAAATTAAGGGCAGTGTTATTAACACTTACATATCCAATAACAAGCACATTTGCTACAAAATGTATGCATCTCCTCCCAGTGGGCCCAATACTTTCTTCTGCAGTCAAAATTCAGGCAGCTAAACAAAACCTAATCTTAAAACCCTATGATATTCAAATTCCTAAAAAATGGGTTAATTTCTATTTTGGGAAGCAGCTGCCTGTTAGAGCTGTTAGGATGCAAGTTCAAGGTGTGAAAGAAATGTACTCCTTTGTATTAACTCAGTTCCCTTGTTTGCTAAAACAAACACACACACAAATAAACCCCCCAAAAGCCCACCCCAACTATAATGAAGCCTGATTACTTGAACAAATGTTTTCTTTGCAGTTTAGCTGACTGCCTTAATAGGTTATAAAGATTATTATGTAAATACAAGAAGTTATCTCTCCATGCTGCAGTCTGAAGCCCTGTACTTACATATTTTCTAGTCTCACTGTATAACAACCCCTTGATGCTTCCCCAAGGAACTCTCTGGTTGCAGTTTTGGGTGGTCCAACATATTTGCCTATTTGACATATTGCAACAGATCCTTGGCTTCTGTAAATAAGCCGAGTTCCACCAACATCTCTGGAATTACTCTGGCACCGATGTTACGTGGCTACATGGCTTGTCCTGTAAAAAGAGGATAGCACTGAGAAATAGTGTGGAGCTTTACAATATCAACCTTCTGAACCTTCACAATGAAATGTGCAATTCTCAGGGGTGGTGTTCACAGTCCTGAGCTGCTTGTGTTGTATTTAGGGTAAGAACCAACTGCAGGAATGTGTGACAGCTATGTCAGCATTGTGAGAACAGCAGTTAAAGAGATCACACTCATGCTTTCCTGTGGCGAGGGATAGATTTTAATTCTCATCTGTTTGCCTAATAGCATTAAGTCAATGTATTATTCATAAAATGCCTTTGTGCTTCTTTTTAATCAGCTTTGGTCCTGCTTTTAAAAAGTCTTTTTGTTGTTTTCTAATCTTTGCCTAATTTAAGTATATGAGAAGAAATCCTATGTGTGTATCCTCATAGCATCTGTGAGCACTGCAACTTTAGGGAGAAGAACTTGTAGCTATGTATTTCCAGTAGATTTAACGTGCCTTAATTTTCATCAGCCTGTATTTGAGCTTAGTCTTCAGGGGCATTACATTTGCCTTCCAGAAAAACTGATTAAAGGGCTTAGAAAGCTACTCTGTATTTGCCAGAGACTTCCCACCCACACTGCTGTGGGTGCTCCTCTCTCCTTCCTCACTCACAGCCTCCCCCAAGCCCCTCGGGCCAGGGTACTGTCCCTGTGCTCCATGGCAGTGAGTCCCTGCACGTTGCATCCAGTCACTGGCTGGGCTCTGGAAGCCCTGAAAAATAGGAAAATAGCTTGCCCAGTAAACTGCAGCAAGAATTAGTTTCTGCTCTGGAAAAAAACAAGTGTTTTTTCACCGAGACACTGAAGGAGCTCACAACATCGTGTTTATAAGGAAGGTTAAGACGTTACAGAATCACACAGTATATCTGCTGTCATGTAAAAGAACATTTACATAACACTGCAGACAAGTTGTAAGTCACAGAGCCAAGCTGGGAGGTAAGCTGACAAGGTCTGCCAAGTGTCTGGGATCTGCCACCCAAATGCTGAAGCTGAGAAAGCTGAAATTTCTACCTGTAAAAGGTTACATTTTTGGCAGACTATCTGTCACAAATATATTTAAGAGGTAGATTAGTAATGAAAATGAAGGTTTTCCTGGTCTCAAGAATGGCAACTGAGAGTTTAATAATTAACTTTAGGGAACCCATATTAAATTTTATGGAGAATTGTCAGCAGGACACACCCTGAAGACTCTAACCTGTTTATGTATGCAAATTCTGGACAGGATGTTGGAACTCCTACTACAGATAACAATATTCACCAACTCAGAAAGATAGTGCAAAAATGTGTCAACAGATGATCCATATCAGCTAAAGAAATTTTCTTCTTTTTTTTCCCTAAGATTGTGCCTTTTTCTATGCAAGTGCTCATTTATAGCACGCAAACAATTGCAGAGCACCAGGTTATCCATAGTTATTAACAGAAGAATAAAAAAAAACATATAAGCACTTTTGAAATTATTGGGGCTTTGAATTGGGAGGACTCATCTGATTCCAGCATCTTTGATATCTTCAGGCACTGACACATGGATACAGTCATGAGTCCAGTCTTCATGAACACATCAGCTGATAATTACAGCAAACTGTATCTATTTTGCAGAAGTGTGCTTACTCTTTCTGATGCATTTTAGTAACTTTACCAATTACACAAATTTAGGAATTTCCCTTTCTCATGTTTCATCATATTTACAGAATCCTGTTCAGTAAACTTTTTTTCCCACAGAAATTTCAGTTTATAAATATTTTTTTAAACACAAGGATGTTGTGGGACAACATAGCCTAAATTACATCACTGTGAAGCTCACCATGGCTTCAAATAAATTGAATTTAAATTACTATAACCAAGTATTACAAGCAAAGCCACCACACTTCAGATTTCTAAATTTTTTTTAAAATATACAAGAATGACTTCTACATGCTAAACACAAAACACATAACTCAGACTTAAAGTAAAAAAAAATTATCCAGGAACACTGCTTGGAATTGGTCAAACAAATACCATACTAGTTGATTACTGCATTTTGTGTTATTTTCCTGAATAATGCAGAGTGGTTTAAATACTTTAACTATATAACCATTAAACTGGAAACAGCGTAGGCAATTTATCGTCACTACTAAATTTATCTTTAGATGTCAAATAGAAGGATAAGCTTTTGGTTTATCACTCATAAAAAATACCTTTCTCAGCCAAAGCACAAAAGGGCATAGGTTAGCAGTTTGAAATGTAAAGAAATATTCTTTCTAATGCAGTCATAATTCATGAAAGCCTATAGATTCACAAATGTTTTATCAAAGAACTCTTCCCTGGTTATTTGCTATTTCTTAATTTAGACTTTCTAAATCTTCGGGGTTTGTGTCAACTTACCATGGCCATGGTACAGATTTCACTGTGCAAGGGGAAAAATTAAGCCAAATAGGAAGCATAACATGTTGAGAGCATCCCATTGCAAATGTAGTATTTCAGTTTGTTTAAAAGTCTGCAGCCTTTGCCTTCTGATCAACAAGCAGCATTTCAGAGAGTTATCTTCCTGATTAATAAAACTTATATTGGGTATCTTACACTTTAGTGGAAGATCCTCTACTTAAATCACATTTGAAATTCAAGTGACATGTGGATTGTTTCTCATTTTAGTTTCTAGGGATTTCTAAAACAAAAGAGCATTAGAATGAGCATCCATATGATTTAATATTTCTTTCTAAGAGATAGCTCTTGATTCCTATCAAATAGAGGTTCCAAGAGTGCTCAGCTTTAGAATAATATTATAAATATCCCTTCCCAAAATAGCCATTGAACTGAAACACACTGTTGCTCCTAGTGCTCTAGAGTGCTAGAATTCTAGCACTCTTTTGCATAGGGCTCAATATGTTTTTACTAAGCATTAAGCTTACTGTGTTTCCTTCATTACTACTGTATATTTTGAAAGTGGGCTTATTTACTTTTTGGTTGTCAGTCATAAACCTTTCTTTTCTTCTTGTCTCCCTATTTCAATTCCCATTTCAAAGCTTAAAACAGACTAGAGGTCTTTGAACAAAATGTACCACACTCTCCTGCATAAAAAAAAAATAAAAACATGACTGTATAAAAGTAATTGAGAAAATCAATTCATGTCACAAGAAGGCTGTGACACTAAAGGCATTTAATTTTCACCTGACCTGTCTTCATACTGCTGCTGCTGTTTAGAGATGCTTATGACCATCTCAGAGGTAATGAGTTTTGTCCTGGTTTTTACTTCTGACCCATCTCATATGAGTTCCGTCATTACTACGTAAGAAATTAGCCAAATGAGGCGTGTGTGAAAAATGTTGTTTTCTGTTCCCTAATTAAGGATAGAGTTGTTTATTGTTCTCTCTCTGACTCAATTTACCCAGATGGTCCACTGCGTGTCTGCCCTTCATGAAGCTTGTGTTTTTAAACAGGTTAGACGATGCAAGCAATGTAAATAATATTAATTTCTCAACTGCAACAGTAACCAGACTTTCAACAAGATTCAATTGTTCACAATTTTTCTATGCATTTGACTAGACTGTCCTCACTGTCTTGCCTAGAACTATTTTTGAACATATTTTTTGAATCCGTGTCATAATGTAATCATCACATAATCTGAAAGAGAGAATGAATGTTGTTCACTAGAAGATACTATGAAAAGCTTTGCTTTTCATGAAGTTGTCATAATATTTGTTTTTCCCTTCAAGTAGTACAGTTCATCATCACCCATATCCCTGATCTGGTCCTTTTGTACAAATCTTCTAACTTTTGCCATTTACCAAGTAAACACTTGTTTGAAAAATTCTCATCCTTTCTCAGAACCCTAAGCTCATTTTATTTCAGGTAGGAAAATATGTACCACTTAAAATAAACCTGCTTCACTCTTTATTTTGCCAACAAAGAAACTTGCATTTTTATAGTGAAAACCTTTCTTTTGCTGCAGGTCAATGAGATTGGCTAGACAACATTTAGGAAGTCAGTGTTCCCTGTAATGGAGTCTTGAAACGCTTCAACAGGCAAAACAAACCAAAACTACACAATGGGAATTCATTCTAAGAATACTCATGTCAGGTACAAGGTAACTTTTCCATCTTTATTAAGCCCTTTCACAGACGCTCCACTTAATCCTTTCATGGAAAAAAAAAAGTGTGGTGTAGTTTTGCACCTGAATTGATTGGAATATGGTAAAGCTTCTAGGGAAATCAGTAGGAAAAAAACACTTAATGCATTACATTGAGCCATATCTCCTTTGGGTCTTGCATTTCCAGTTCTCATTATGGCTTTAAATAGCTGGTTAAAAAGATGCAGATTAGCATCTTTAATAAACTTCTGTTTATAGCAGTTAATGTTAAAAGTTGACCAAAAAAATGTAAAAAGGAAAAGAAAACCTCATGAATTCCAGTTGTTTTGTTAGTAACATAAATGAATGAAAATTTCATGACACAAACTGCTTTAGCTTAATTATAGAGGTTACATAGAAAGATTGTAATGGCTTGTTTATTTGCAGGATAATTGCTGCTGAAGGGTCCAAAGAGAAATGGGTATAGCCCCACTCTGTTTGGGCTGGAAAATCTTTGGGGAAAAGGAGATCTATGTCCAAGATAATGTTTTTTTTAATCAACAAAAAATGCAAAGAATAAGGGAACAGCCTTCAAAAAAATAGATCCCTTCTTCAACTTAGATAATAAACTGGCTAATAAAAGTTTCTTTTGTATCTTCTTTTTGTCCCTTTCTCTTTGTCCCTTTCTTATTTTGTGAAGACTAATTTATTATGCTTTATACAAAGAATTCCTAAGATGTGCAAGAAAAAGGTAAGTGATGATAATTCATAATCAGTTATCCTAGAAAAATCTAAAAACTTATCCAAATTATCTAATTCTATGAAACCATGAACCATATATTTTTTAACATTGTTTCTAGTTCTATTTATCTCCTGACTTAAATCACAAAAGTAATGAAGACTGTGGAATTTCCAGTTCATATCAAAACAGCTGAAACATTGCAAGTAAGAGTATTACAAAGATATCAGTGTTCAGTTTGTGCATGTTCCCACTGCTCTATCATGTTCTGCATGACTCTGCATTACATTTCATTTTTATCAGGGAATCAGACTAAATCAGACATTAGCCAAGTGTAGCAAAAGAAATAAGCTTCCCTTTGCCTATCAGACCACAGATTAATTTATTTTAAATAAATATGAATTTTAAAGGCTGTGTGTTTGTTTTTTCATACAAAGTTCACATTGTGAAAGAACTAAAAAAAAAGAAAAATAAATAAACTGATGATATACGAATACTAGGTTTCCTGATATACTTTAGTATTTGCTATTTTAATTGAAGATGACATAAAAAGCAATATCAAAAGAATCCTGCATAGTTTTGGTTCAATCCTTTTCCTTATGAAGTCCAAAAAACCTCCTTTCTCACTCTTTAGATTACTACTTTCTATTTATTTAAAATTATAACTAATACATGCTCTCATTGATCTTGAGGATACACAAGAGAGAGCAATCTAATGCAAGTCCCAAGTTTCAGAATAAATAAGCACAAGCATAAAGTAGCAAATATTTACAAAATTAAAATCCAAATCTTAATTTTAAGCTACTGCTGGATTTGCCTATGATTCACATGTGAATTGAGTCCAGGGCCACATATTGCATTAAACAAGACCGGAACCTCAATTTTCTTATACCACAAGAGTGGAACTACGGGTTTTGAGACTCAAACTCTACTTAAAGCCCACACCTAGACAAATTTCTTAAGCATATAATTCAATTTTCTCTTCCCTCTGCTGTTTTGCTAGTTCCCCTATTTTGACTGTATAGGCTTTATGAAGTAAATTCCATAATTTACAGATTTTTTTCATGGGACTTATAAGAACTGCTTCCTGAGTGAGCAAAGTGCTTTAAATAATATGGTGTGGGGATTTTTTATTCTGTGAACTGAGCTAACAAAGCTTCTGTCTCTTCACCTCTCTTCTACATGCTCGTCAGTGTTTGGATGGACAAAATTAAGGGTACAGAAAGATAAGTTGAAGGAAGGCTTTGCCCATAACACTGCTTTGTGCCTACTACAGAAATAAGAGTGTGACTTTGCAGTCTGCCACCCTCCCTGAACTTAAAAAAACCACACTTTTATTAATGCAACAGTTTTGTTAACAGTTTTTTTGACAGTTTATTGACTGTAGTTTATTTAAACTACATCTCTGCCATAGTATCCAGTTTGGGGGTTGTCAGAAAAGATCATAAATGTTTTCATTTTTTGTAGGATGCTCAAACACTGTTATCTCATAAAACACAGAAGATACTACTGCTTGTGCAAGGGACCACCATGTTCTACAAAGCCATAAAGTCCAGATCCAAACAATATAGTGTAGGAAACAGAGGATATGGTAGTTCCTGAAAAAATAACAACGGCCTCTGGCATTATCCAGAAAGAAGAGAGGTTTGTTTCTATATAGGTATCGTTGAGGTAAATGTGGGGTCTGGAATCCCTTCTCTCCCAGACAAAGGTAATAGGTTCAACTTGACTCTTTGAACTAATCTATTCTAGCTAAAGTCTGAGTCTTATGTAATAACTACTTTGTGGGGGTTTCAGCATCAGGAAATGAGGATGGTGCTTTCTGCGTTATTCTGTCAACTGGAGCATGCCTGGATCATGTTGTCAAGAGCAATTTTAAGAAGGGCCCTGCCTGCTCCTAGTCCCCCACCAGCAGCAGCACAAGACACAGGCACGCAAAAAAAATACAAACAACAAATAGCTGCTTTGGGTCTGTACATTCTTCTGCCTTCACCTTCAAAACAGACAGGAAGATCAACTGCTCAGTGGTTCAGTATTTGTCTTTTTTTCTCTTATATACAAAGCAAGACAATAATTTGAAAACAAGTACTTTAAAGGAAACAAGATGACATTTTATCTCTGCATTACAATAAAAAAAAGAACAAACTCTCTACCCAAAACTGAAAAATAAATGTTACCAACTATAACATTGTCCTCTTGGGATACCTTCATAGCATGCTGTAGCAGTGAGGCTTGACAGAAATTCAGGGTGTCACTGCTGAACAAAGCAATTACTTCACAAAACCTCCTTAGCCCGTGGGCAAAAAGTTCAAAGCCATTTATAACATCACTTTTGCCAGAAGGGAGCTGGGGTATGTTTTTAATACTAGTTCTGAGGCACAGAGTAGACACAACAGAAAAGGACTGATTTCATCTTCACAGATGCATGACATATCATGTTGGCATGATAACCAACACACAGGTGTCATTGGGAAAGGTTTGTTTACTGCTTTCAATCCTCAAACAAGAGTAAGTATTTATGAGAGATGCAACAGGTCCATGCACTTGACGTGAAGGCTCTTGCCCTCACAGTGCTAGCTCAGGACCAGCAGGTCTGGTTCTGCTTCCAGCAGCTAAATTCACCCAGCCTTTCCTTCCCATCCTGCTCTAGAAAGGCAAGTGAAGGAACTGAGCAGAGATTTCCACTGGGCCCCCAAACAGCCTGTTTAAACCTTGTGCCTGGCTCTGCAGTATCCTTTCTTTACTATGGCTTTGCGTGTCTATGGCTAAGCTCAGAGGAGGTGGCCCGTGGCCCATGGCACAGAGAGAGGACTCCTCTGCTGCCAAACTCTGCAACATTCAGTCCTTCATACTGGAAGGCCTTGTCAGTTTGTTTCTAATTTCCTGCTATGAGGATGTAAAAGGAATGACTCAGCTCCTTGAACTCTTTCCTGTGCATCCCTCTTGAAGGAAAGAGCTCTGCTCATTGCACTGGGTGCAGGCGTTGGAGACCAATAAACAGAATTAATCTATTGAATTAAAAGAAGTGATGATCTTCATGAAAAATTTTGTAGCAAAATAACATTTTCTATTTGCTTCATACTGGATATTTACAAAAAAGAATATAAAAAATCACAGAATAATTGTATTAAATAAAAGATAGCGTGAATAATTCTGTTTTGATTCCCTTTTATGTCCTTGAACAAGTCTGTCTTGTAATCTCAGTTATCCTCTTTATCCTTAAGGGTAAAATTATCAAAGAAACAATCTGATGTCTTGTGTGGGAAGAGCTAGTTGTGAGTATTCTGTTACAAGTCTTATTGTTGCTTGATCATTTATTTAGCTCTTTCTTACTTAGAAACATTCACCACCTTAATTTGTGCTGCTTGCTTCCTGGGTATTTCAGGTGACAGGGACTTTGAAACATGTGATGAGATATGCTAGGCTATCTGATGACAGATAACAAGTCTGAAACAGGAAGAAGGAGTCCTGCTGAAAATTGAAATGCCAGAATATGCTGTTTCCCACAGTGAAAACCTTTGCACATCACAAGTAATGAAAATGCAATCAAACTTTCTTAAAGCTTATTTACACCCATACACACACTTGTGCACAAATAAATATTTTAGACATGTACAGCAAAATTAAAATGCACAACTGATTGCTGTAATTGATTTGAATGTAGTCTTTAAAATACTACCTGTTTACCTGCTACCTGGTGTTAGAAGAAGCCTTGTGATCAATGCTCCACAATGCCATTTCTCAGCATAGTCAAACCTGTGGTGATTTGCAGCCTTGAACACGTTTATGCATAAATGTATGCATTATCAGTGTGCAGTTGTATTCTTCTACATGCAAAAGTCTTTGTGTCTTTCTGCTTCTTTTCAGCAGTATATTTTCATCACATTCAGTACAGGAAAGTATTGTTCCCAGGAAGTTTTCACAATGAAAAAGGTAAGGCAGAGTGCTATCCTGCTTGAAGAACATGTGGGTTAATCCATGAAGAAAAAAAAATTGCCCTTTTTTCTTTTGGTGTGTGTGGGTGTGCGTGTGTGGGTGTGTGTTAAGTTTACTGCTGGAACATGTTTAGGCTGACAAAAAGTTCTGACTGTCTTCTGTGGGTTACAAAAGCCCACAACAGAGGCAATACACTTCAATAGAGCATTAGTGTGGCATGCTGTGTGCCTATGTTGCATATATTGCTCTATTATATATTACATATATATTATATATATGTAATATATATAATATTGCTTTAAGACCCCCAAAGGAATATGCACAAGTAAATAAGGGAATAAAAAGACATTTCATCCATTCATCCATCCACAGGTGAAAATGTACATATATACTGCTGCTTGACTGAAAAATGAAGAGGGTGTCTTCTGGTAGTCCAGAAGGTAGCTTTGGCATTAGGAACCTGCTATCTTCACAATAGTGCTGTTTCCTCCAGAAGAAAATTTAGATTTTACTCTTTTGGTTTCAAGAGGGGTAAGATGAGATCCCACATGCTAAGAAAGAGATCAGCTAGCAGAATACAAGTCTGGTCTGCACGTCCAGTTGCACCCTTTTCCACTGATTACCCATTGCTGATCATCACCTGTTTGGTGGGATGGCAGAACCATCCCTGGCTAGATGGCGACTCTGAAGTTCTGGCTTTGGCAACTCCTCTTTCCTGCTGTTGAGGTGAAACCAGAGATCCTGACTTGCCCTTCCTTATTTGTAAGCTTCAACATGTAATATGGATGCATGTGCTGAATCCCTATAGCATGCTTACTGGCTTCAGTTTTAAGTTTGTTAAATACTGGGTTATATTTGTTAATATAACTGGGTACCAGCTGCAACAATATAAGTACAAAACTCAAACCACTCCTTAAAAGGTCTGTGGAGTTCAGCAGTTTACTTTTCTGCATGATCCACATGCAACAAATTCGTTTGGTATTTTTCTAGAGTTACACAAGTGTTTTCTTCAATATTGTCTCCATTTCAAACCAAACCAAGGTTTGTCAAATGCATTTTCTTATATGGCCATGGAAGGCATTTTTTTCTGAACTAACTGCACTAGTGAGAAGCTGTTTCTAACATTTTCCTCAGCTAAACATGCACGCTGGTATGTTAAATTTAAAAAATGGAAGTGTTACTCCATTGAGATGGCAGAGTTTTTACCTGCTGAGTTCAGCAGTGAAGAGAAACCTCATAACAATCACATCAGCATAGATAAATGTAAGGACATGCACCTTGGGAAAAGCCATCCACACTCAGAATAAAAGATTCACAACTAGGGCCTGCAACCAAGAAAAGAGACTTTTATGTTGACTACTGGGCTAGACAAACTGCTACTCTGATCCAGCAGAGCATTTATCTTCATAACTCTTCTTGAAATGAAGGAAAGTGCTTCCACGCAAAATTTTAAATGCCATCCCATTTCAATGATATTTTAAAATATTTTTAAGGAGTACATTCCAGAAATAAATTAATTTCATTTTGCCCTATAGAATAGTCCAACAATCATTTCATAGCAGCAAGGGGTCTAGGAAGGTAGACTTGAGAATAAGCGCAGACCTGGCATTTCATAAAAGAGATTAATGGATATGTGTAGACAGAACTGCCTATTGCCATAGATATCCTTAGGTAGGGTTGTACAAAACGGCACCAGCTTGAACATTACCATGTTTTCACTAGAACAGGATTACATCAGATTTAACAAAGCTGCAAAGTGTCACACCAGCTCTCACAACTAATCTGGAAGTAAACCACAAAATAGCAGACATTTTAAATGTGACTCTCCTGTACCCAGTGTTAAATATCCTTCTACATGTGAGGAACAGGCAAACTATTTTTTCTGTGCAAATAAGTTCTAAAACCTTGAAGCCAAAATTAGAGTAAACCAAGTTAATCAAGGAAAAAAATTCCGTGGTTTCTGTTCTAAAGATGTTGGAATTGCAAGGAGTCCCTCTTTAAAAAAAATCATTCAGTCATGGAATCAATAAGGTTGGGAGACCTCCAAGATCATATGAAAGTAACTAACTGCAAATATTGAAGCAAGTTGTCATGATTATAAAATGCTCTGAAGCACCATTTTGCTCTGTAATATGCTAAAGCTTTCCATCTTTTAGAACAAATTGTAGCTGTTTTTCTCTGAATCACATTTACTTTGGCAAAGATGTACGTGTTTATCAGTGAATTAAGTATTCCTTTGAATAGTGCTGTATAAAAATGAAAGCAGTGATTTCAACTTTTTCAGCAATCAGATACAAGATAAAAGTTGTGTGTTCCACAGAATGAACCATTAATCATTTTTGCTGAACATAGATTTGGAACACATCCTTTGGGATTTCTCTTATGGGCCCTACAGTTTTGATTACATCTGCCATAATTAATTACACAAGCAAACACAACCATTGAACAAATGGAGAATGTGGATCTACATGGCACAAATAGTCCTTTGAATCCTTGATGACATGAACTTTGAGGTTTAGGATTGCAGCCAGGAATCTTTCCATCAAGTTCAGTGTCTGAAACAGATAGGAAAATGTAATCCCTCTAAGCCAAATTGCAGCCTAAGTGAGTCTTAGAGCTTTGCATCCAGACTCTGCTGAATTCAGCACAGACCCTGCTGAATTCAGTAGCTTGGCTTATCTACATTTTCCTGAGACTGCTGGAAGCACATTTTCTGCTCATTTTCCAGTCAGGTGTGCTACTGGCACACTCTTCGTCAGGTTGTAAAGGCAAGTCCCCTTTTTTTTCATTCCTCTTTAGAAGAAAAAATCAAAGCAAGCCATTCTCAAGTGTGCTTCTTCCTATGTCTCTCAAATTACACTACTGGTGAAACATTTGTTTCATTTACTTTAACTGGTTAGCTTCAGTGCTGCTTATTTCTACTTTTCCTATTTTTTTTTTTACACAAGCCAACATTGAAGAAACACATTGGTTCTCTCACAGAGGACAAGTTTTAAATGGGATTCTTGTGGGTTTCCATGAAATCTCATTAAAAAGTTATCCAAAGGGCAGAGAATGCATGATGTGCAGTCATAGCAGAACTTCAAGTGCTGGGCTGCAAAATACATTAGTGAAAAGTACCTACCACACAACTCTTGTAGTCAAGTATTTTTGAACAAAAAATACATAAATAACCTCATAAGAAGAAAAGTTTTGTAGGAATATTCTTCTGAAAACACAGGGTCTTGACTCATTAAGTTATCATTCAATAATTAGCCCTAGCACACTCTTTCTGGGTGGCTGAAATAAGACACATCACATGCCCACAGCTCACCCCATCCATGTTCCCAGCAGTGAGAGCTACTTCTGTGCTGGAAACTGTATGAACAACCATATTGGCATCACGCTGTGCTCAGACTAAAACCCTCAGCTTTGAAGCTGAGCTCAGGCAGAGAAATCTATCAGCAGAGTTTTGTAATTTCCAGTTTATATCAGACCACTTTGTAGCACAGGCAGAGAAAGTCAGATGTGACTAGCCCTGTCTGTGCAGAAATAGCTCTCTTCTTGGGGGTGCAGGGGGAGTTTCCCTTTGAGGGTTTGTTAGTGGAGGGGGAGAAGGGGATGATCCCTACCCTTGTTTGCAGTGTTCATGAGGTGGATGTTTTTAGCACAGCTCAGTGTCTCTTGACCTGCAAAGCTCACGTCTGAGACATCTCAGATGCTGCTGTTTATACTACTGAGATTAGTAGGCAGAACACTGCATGTTTTTTGTGGAAATTGAAGTAGTGTTTCCTGTTGGGCACTCAACATATTCCAGAATATTATTGAAATCCATGGGGAATTGGGTGGTGGAGGGGTTTTTTCAGTTTACTCATTATCTCCCATCCTAACCATATTGATTTTGTTTTCGCTTCTATTTTGCTAGAAGGCATCTTGGACTGAAGTCTCATGAAACAGACATTTTAATTACCTCACATTTTTTTCCCGTTGTGAATCCTTCAAGCATTATTGAACCCAAGTTGTTTTTAATTTATTCTTCACTTTTTTAGAGTCTGTTTTCTCACAAATCAATATTTGATCCTGTAGCCACCTTTAAACTCTGTTCTGTTCACAGACTTACAAGGCTGTGTCCTGTTAAGGAAGGATTAACATGAAATGAGCACTGTACAAGCCTTAAAATGAACTTTTGGATTTTGAAAGGATTGAATAAAGACGCACACATCTTTTTGATTTTTTGCATTGCATTGCAGAGTCAAAGCTTTACACAGAAGTGAATTTTGTTTGTTGAAACAATAGTTATACCATAGTTTTCCAGATTTCCTAATTTATGCACTTTGAGACCAGATTTGGACTCAAGTTGCAACAATGTAAATTCAGACTAATTGCTTACCATGTTGGATCTTTTTCCTGAACAATAGGAACAAACCCATTCATTTTTCATTGTACCTCTGGGACTAGTGCCATTGCCTGACTCAGAGTGCTGGAGTGAAACACATTTCATGGCAGAGAGAGAAGAGAAGAGAAAAAATAAATATCCTTCACCATTCAGGGTTTTTCTGTGTAACCTATAGGGGCCCAAAACCATGTAAGTGGGGTTTTTAGGATAGCTTTTCTTGTCAGCCTCTACTTAAATAGTCTAAGAGAGACAGATAAAACCGTTCTATACGAAGCTAATCCTTAGCATATTGATACAGTACACCGATATTGTACTATTCCAGTATACTAGTCCATATTAAGGATTTAATCTCAGCTTATGTTAACCAACCCATCAACCTCTTTCCTAAGAGCATTTGAGCTGCATTTTCAGAAAATTAACAGAAATTTGGATTACCTGAGATTTTGAATGACTATTGTCATACAAAGAACACAGAAGATTTTCAGAAAATGTCACCAAAACCACTTCCTAAAGCCAGAGGTGTTTGAGATATTCTACAAAATTAAAGTTAAATTTGAGAATTTAAGAATTCAATTAACTAATGTTTTAGTTAAGTATAAAGCTTTTGTCTAGACAGATAAAGCCATTTCTCTGCAAGGATGGTTTACTGAGCCTCAGTCAAATATTATACTGTATATGAAAATCAAATGCTACCATTTTAACTTTGACTCTTAACAAAAAAGAATTGGCACCTACTTTCATGGAGACCAATAGCAACTGTTTGGTCACTCCTAAAGTGTCTTGCTGCAGTCTGCGTTTTTCATCTCTTCACAGTTGTGTGCACTATCCTTCTTAGTTCCTCTTTCTGCTAAAACTTTGAGTCCCAAAGCTAGAAAAATCAGGTCTTTATATGTTAGCACTAAACAGTTGCTTTTAAAAAAGGCAATTAGCTATTTTTCTTTTTTTTTTTTTGCTTCTGAAGATAAAATTCTAAAACCTTTTGTAAATGTCAAGGGTTTGAATTAAAAACAAAATAAACAAAATTCCCTGTCAGAGCTGCAGAAGGCCAAGTTACTAGACAGAGAAATCCCATAGGCATGACTCTTAGTCTGCTTTTGAAAACCTCTTGCAATTCCCTTCACTAAGAAATATTTAAAATAAAGAGGAACAAACTTGGTTGGATGCCTTCCAGTAACAGAGAAATATAGTGTTGATTTCATGTGGAAGAGAGAAGCCCATTACAAAAATAAAATAACCTTCCACTGTCTTCAGTTTTATTAGACAACTTCATATTGTAAAATTGTGAATCCCTTTTCATTTTGTTAAAATAATTGATAAACATACTCCATATTCCTTCATATCATTTGTATAAGACCATTTTCTCTTTCTTGTTTCCTTCATATATCATATGAGATTGAGCAAAAATTTCACTGAAAGGATACACCAGATAACAAGAGCACTTTTTTGAAGAGGTAATCTTGTATGTGTGTGTTTTCACTGCTTTGAAGACTGTGTTCCTGAAAGAAAAATTTACTTGCACTACAAAACATTTTCTTTTTCAAGCTACATTTTTTCTTCTCAGTAAGACATCTTTTCTTTGAGGAAAAATATCCCCTGGAAGTGCAAAGAAGGTTCAAGGAATGTTAATTCTAATTCCTTTTTCTTGACAAAATTGTGTACCAAATATACCACTTTGGTCTTGCTTTTAGGTGCAGAAAGAGTTTATTTCCTGAAAAAAAAAATTACAGAAATCCTCTTCTCTATTAAAGTGCTTGTGCTCAGATAAATGAACAATAAATGGAACATGCAAAAAGAACCAGCTGAATTATGTTTTGCAAATAAATAAATGCAAACATCAATATTAGGTAAATTATTTTTTTCTTTAAATTATGCAAAATAGGAACACTTCAAATTAGGTTGAACATCTTTTACAGAAGTTCTTCCCTAACAGCCAAACATACCACAGGGCATTCAAAAACATGAAATTCCATGAAGACAGCTGGTGTAATTGTGTGTCTCTTTGACCATGGTGACTCTCCTAGAAAATAATTTGTATGTGATTTAAAAGGAAAAAAAAATGAAGTTATTCTAAGCTTAAATGCCATTTTATCATCCTAGTGAAGTCATAGTGGCTGCTTGGAGAAACTAGGATAAAGTTAAATCACTAATTTCAGTTCCACAAGGGTTTGATATGAGGACCTGTTTCTTACTTGTGTTCTGGCAGTTGTAGGGATGTTCACGGAAATTTCTTTCAGATAGAGTTGTGAAGATGAATTATTTAATGTATCCCAAGTGTATGCAACATAGATTCCCAACATGCAGTATTCAAGAAGATGAGAACTAATTAAAATATTTTGACAGCCTTCAGAAACTCGGCAGTCCACTAAGCAGGTTTTTCTACTGGGTAGTTTCAGAAAGCCCTACTAAACTGTATGCTACTGAGCACTGTCCTCATCTACTAAAAGGGAATAGTTATGCTTGTATTTATTGGTAGCTTTGCCCTCTACCACTGTCACAGTGAAAACAAACTCACATTATTTATGCAACTTTACACAAATCAGGGTGTAGATTTTGACATGTTCATCACTTTCAGTTGGTTGCATGAATATTACAGTATTTATGCCAAAACAGTAGCTCTGAACAGTGTTCAAGGTACATTAGCTTGGACAGAGTAGTACATAATATGCGTGCTAACTCACATGTTTTATGGAACACCATTATGTATTCCTACATAAATGTACTTTCTGTTGTGGACTATTCAGTATTCTGCAGTGGTGCTTCTCTGACTTGCCTAGAAAAAAAATTACTTATTTAATTTTATGCTACTACATTGGCTTTTCTGTTTTTAATTTAATTGGTTTAAAACTTTACAAGTTCTCTATTTCCTTAGTTTTCTGTTCACTTTAATTATCACATACTTTGTTCACACTTGAAATGATAAAAGACATCTCAATTTGTGGAAATTGTGTGCTGTTTGGCAGAAGTATTGTGTTCATTGTTTTGATAGAAAAATCCTGCTGTGTTAACTTCATTTTCTTGAACGCTTTGCTTTTAAAAGTCACTTTATTAATACTAAGTGCCTTGGAAATTCATGCATATGTTTATAGTATTATTAATTGTAGTTTTTCACCTCTTCCAGTGCATTGAAGAAGATTCACATAACACAAGCAAATTTGCACTAAATTCATACGAGAAACCATTCAACACACATCAGAAACAATACAGTAAGAATAGCACTTAGCAGTTTTCCAACAGGTCCTGAATAAAGTACTTTTTTAAAAAAAATTGGAAATTCATATGTGTTTAGGGTTTTCAACAATCTTAACATTTTCAGGTTTTAGCTCTTCTACTAAGCTCATAAAGCACACAGTATTGCAGCATTGAGCAGTAAACAAAACCATTCAAAGTCACAGACTACTGCAGTGAACAATAAATTAACTGTTCCTTAGAAAATAGATTTGCTATAAAATTCAGAGAAATTAATTTATAGTTTCAGAAAAAGGTATGAATTTCCACAAGCATACTAGGATCTGACAAATATCCATGCAATCAGTCTGAGGTAGCTACTGACCCTCATTTCTACTCCTTTTAAATCTTTCCTAGATCCTTCACTGGAAATGGTTATGCTATTGTTTGTTATCTCATGTTGTAGCCTATGTCCAAGCACACATTATGTGGTACCAAATTTCGTTATGTTGCTCCTGCCTTAGTTAAAAAAAAAAACAAACCTGTTGTTGAGCTATGGCTATTTCCACTAGTTTATAAGCAGGGAACCCAGACTACATTACATCAGGCAAGGTAAGAAGAAAAGAGCACAGAGCACAGGAGCAAGTGTGCTGAATTGATAACAAGCTGGTAACTCCAGAATTCAGGATTGAAATACCCACATGAAAAGACACAAAAAACTAGCAAAAAAGTGGAAAGTCAGAAGTT
Organism: Leptocoma aspasia; assembly: GCA_013399835.1. Taxonomy (NCBI): domain Eukaryota; kingdom Metazoa; phylum Chordata; class Aves; order Passeriformes; family Nectariniidae; genus Leptocoma; species Leptocoma aspasia. Next base: position 216,435 of record VXAX01000269.1, read on the forward strand.
GGAAACTCAGGAAGCTCAAGGGATTGGGTTGCTCACAGGAACAAAGGCTGACACATCTTCATCTCTTTGGGCATAACTTGGACAGCAGATATGAGGGAAGGTAAGCATACAGATGTCTGGCCTTGAGGCACGCTGCTCTCAACATACTAGAGAGTTAGCCAAGAAAATTGTTGGATACTAATAGGTCATGGGTATAATTCTGTTTTGAAGTCTTCACACACAGTAAACAGATGCCCAAGCAAAAGTGACTCAGAAATCTGAGGATTTTTAATACTATTTGTAAACAATAATAATTTACCTCTTGGCTACATATGAAATCCCAAACCAGGAGTGATGTCCAGCAATCCAAATAGAAAGTCATGCCAAGGAAACAGAAAAGAAAACCCAAGGCCAAAATAAGCGCTTGCACCCATGCCTTAAGCACAATTAGAGCACAATCAAATATAGCGCAATATTTCCAATGAATCCATAGGCCATAATATTTTTCAGGGCTTTACTAAAGTCGAGGGAGAAAACGTATTTTGCCTTATCCATTAAGCCATTCATACACATCTGCCGTTCCATTCCATATTAAGTGAGAGCTTTGAAGAGAATCCTTGCTGACATCTTGAGTCGATATCCCTCTTCCTAGCTCTTAACACTTTTACCTCAGCTGTGGAGTGACATGGGGGTTTAGTGGGATGACATTTCAGAAGAAAATTGAGGGTGAGCAAAGTTCTCATAGCACTTCAGAACTACAAGGGGAATATTAGAAATGGAAGGAAAAGATGGAAGTTATTAAGGCTTGATGCAGACAATTTAGGAGGAGTGAGAGAACAGTTAGGTGAGAGCATTCCTCTATCACTGGAATTCAAAAGGGGAACTTTTTGCAAAGTAATAAGAAGGGATGTAATCATAGTACTTAGGATAAGAAGTAATAAAGGTGTGAATAAGTGGTAGGCATAATTCACTTGCGAACTGATTCTTGTGTGCACTGCTATAAAAACACTAACGGAGAGTGATACAGAAAATGTGTAGTGGAAGAAGCTTGTAGTAGATTCTTAATGCTTGTCTTAGTGCTAACCATAGACATGGTTACCTTTTTATTCTAAGACTGCACAAAGGAACTTTTCATCTTCATTTCTGTTTGGAATTAAAAGAAGCAGTTCTTTGCCATTGTTTGGCATCTATACACTTAAAAGGCAAATGTAGTTAAATCGGTTGTGCTTCTTAATATTACCTGGACTATGTAGGAGACTCAAGTCTGATTCTGTGCTTCCTATCTTTGGGGGGTAAAAACAGATACAGGGATCTTTTAAGAAACAACTTTAAACATAATAAATAATGGCCTTTTTTGTTCGAGTTAAGAAAAGTACAAAACATTATGCAACAATGCCAGAAAAAGCATAGCATTTAAAAAATTAAATTATGTGAACTGAAACTGGCACCTGTTTCAAGCTGCTGCTGAGGTTTCATCGTAAAGAGCTGGTCTTGTACTATTTTGTAAAGTATCTTGTATTTGTTACAAACCTAGCCATCAATCTATCCGTCTCTTGAGGACCTAATCTGCATGATTGTTCTTTAATTTGAGTGCAGCTGTGACTAGATTAGGAATGATTATTCTTGTCTTTACCTCTGTTGTTTAGTGCACTGCTTCTGGTTTACAAATATAAGTAAGCAAGAAATTGATTAACTATAAAGTAGGAAGTGAAGGTGAGGGTAGGAAAACCAGAATAGGTGCTGGGTTTTTTACTCCTGACAGAGCTAGACTGCACCTAGCTGGTTTACTGAAGATCTGGGTAATGTCCTTGCATTCATTTCACTAAATACAGTAGATAATCAGAAGCACATTATGCCACTGACATAATTTTCCACTAGAGAGGCATCCTTTACATGGTAGCTTGCAGTAATTTCATGAGGGAACAAGTGAGCAAAATCTTTAATTTAGAGTCTGATTTGATTTAAATACAGATTTCTTTGTATTTGTTTTCTCTCCTTAACTAGAGCTAGTAAACTGTTTTCTCCTGAAGCCAGGCATTAAGCAGTATTCCAGCTCTGGTGAATGCAGTACCGAATAGGGACATGTGATTCTGGCATAGGAGATTTTGCTATGTCAGAAATTGTGTTCAGCTGGGGGAAGAAGACTCAGTGGCCCAGCCTACAACTGCAGCTCCTGAAAAGGTTTTAGTCACTAAATTAGAAGGACTGTGGTGAGCTGAGATGAAGTATCTTGTTGATCTGTGGATTTCTCTATTGCTTTGTAGGCAGTTTGTTGGAGTCTGGGAAGCATGCTGGCTTCCATCATATACCATGATCTGTTGCTCTTCTCCTTATTTCTTGTTCAGAATTCTTTAGATTTGTAGTTCCTGCAAAGTTTTGGAGGGTTTGTGTTTGATTTGTTGGGTTTTTAGGTTGTTTTTTCTGTGGGGAATGTGGGTGGGATATTTTTTCTGTTGTTTTTTCAGTTAATATTTCTGATGCAGTAATGGCTTTTCTTGGCTCTTTCTGTGCCAGCTGCTGGTGGACTATAAATGTCTTATTAAATGTGGTGTCTGCTTTGTGTTTCCAGTTCCAGGAAAAGTACATTTTTGAAATGTTTCAGTTTGTCTTAAAGTGGACTAAGTGAACCAGCATGTTTACCACTGTGGTTTATGAGTATATAAAGAACTCCAGGGCCCTTTGTGCTAGGTTCTGCCAGGCACTGAATGTGATTTCAAAGAGAAATGAGGGAATCTGCCAGAAGAACAAAATGTGAAGTATCTGTAGGGCCATCTGTGGATTCACCTAGCAACTCACACAAAAGCTAAGGCACTTTAACATGTCTGTATAAATATCTAAGCATTTTCTGTTAGACTCTTCTCTACACGTGACTTAAATATGGGCTCTAGGCAATTGTATTTGGCCAAGGTATGATCATTGGTGACATATCTTTTGTAACAAGAGGATACATCATCTTTTGTAAAGGCAAATAATAGCTCTTTGGATGAGAAGAAAGCAATTCCTTATTGTAAGGAGCTAACTTTTAATGGCCCAAACATGCCCACAGGACAATGGAGTTGATGAGAAGCCCTTCACAGCTTTCAATCCTGTGCCACTCACTAAGTCTAACATCATTTTCAGTCATTATTCTACCTGAGAAGTTGTACTTAAAAAATAATTTCCCCACTTTTACATCTCCTTCCTCCAACTACTGCAGTAATTTTTTTACTAGTTTTCCTTTGGCTAGAAGGTAGCCTTTTGGACAGGTAACTGAAATGGAGTACTTGCTGCAATTTAGTTCTATTAATGCCAAACTACAAAATTTTGCAGCCTCAAAAAAACACCTGCTTCCTTTCATCTCAGAGGAGACAGCCCAATAGTGAAACTGCTAATGGATTGGAGAAGTTCCTGCCAAATCATAATTTAAGTAGCTATATTTTAATCAGTCACTCATCTAATGTTACTTACCCAGTACCGCAGATTTAATACCACATATTTGGGATTCTTATTACTTCCAATATCTGTATCTTAGAAGACTGAAATGGTTCCCCTCAAATTTAGCTGAACTGCAAGAGTTTCAGATTCAGTGATTCACATGAAAATTACTTTTAATTTGAATTTATGAAAAACCCCAACCACTATAAGGCACAAATCAAACCAACTCAAAACACCCTTTTCCACAAGATTATGCAAGACAAGATGTTGACTTTTCTAGCTCAGTGATTTGACTTGCTCACGATTCAGCCTTGCTGGTTTGCTGGTACTGCTGCAAAAAGTCTAAAGGACACTTGTAAGTACATGCTCTGCCAAAACATAGAAACAGGCTTTAACTGTAATATATGGGATTCTGAATAATAAGATGACTGTGGCTTAAGCCCAGCCAGCACCACATAGCTGGTTCACTCATTCACTCCCACACCAGTGGGATGGTGGACAAAATTAGAAAAGTGAAAAAATTTGTGTATTGAGATTAAGACAGTCTAATGGGGAAAGCAAAAGCAAACACAAACAAAACAAAAAAAAGAAATTAATTCGTCATTCCCCATGGGCAGGCAGGTGTTCATCTCCAGGAAAACAGGGATCCATCACGTGTAATGGTGACTTGGGAAGACAAATGTCATTACTCAGAACTTCCCCCTGCCCCACCCCTTCCTCCTTCTTCCCCCATCTTTATATGGTGAGCATGACACCATATGGAATGAAATATCCCTTTCATCAGCTGTGGTCAGCTGTCCCAGTCATGTCCTCTCTCAAACACCTGTGCGTTCCCAGTCTCCTCCCTGTAGGAGGAGTGTGAAAAGCAGAAAAGGCCTTAACTCTGCCCACCAGTGATAAAAACATCCCCGTGTTATCGACATTGTGCTCAGCCCAGATCCAGACCACAGCCCTGTACCAACACTGTGGACAAAATGAACTCTACCCCAGTCAAAACCAGCACAAGAGACCAGTGAATAGGGCATAAATCTGGGAGCATATTGTCACAGTTGGATTACCTTAATTTTGTTTCCCTTGTGTAGTAAGTCTCTTTATCTTTCAACAGAAACTTATGTTACAGAATCATGATGGCAATTTTCATTCACATTTTAGGCAAGTAGTTATGATTTTCTTTTTTGAGAAAGAGGAAGAACTCTGTCCCATGCCTCAAGAACAATGAATGCATCCAGCCCTATAATTCTTCTTATACCTTTGTACAATATTTCCAAGTGTTATTGCTGAGAAATCATTAAGAAATACAATTTCAGGGGACATTTTTTTTCCATTTGATGCAAAGGTATAATCATACAATAGGAAACAAACATCAAAAGCATAAATTTTCCTTCTTTCTCCTGTCCCATTTAATTTTGACTTAAAAAATATAATTAAATTATCTCACAGTTCATTGATTTCTGTAACTACATTTTATTTTGCTGTCAGATTTTCCTCAGTCACTCTCTCTAACTAGGTGGAGAAAGAGACATGTTTAAGCAAAGCATATAGAACATATAAATCCCCTGCGGACTCTACACTATTAATCAGGCTGGTCAAAGAGCCTCTGGTGGAAGAAAATCTGGGAAAGGGAAGAAACCAAGGAGTGGGAGGTACAGAAGGCATATTCAGCACTCATGTTTCTGTGGTTTTCATCGTTAGTGAGTTAGTGGTTAAAAGTGCTGAATCAAATGGCCAGTGCTAAGTAACTACACCCAACGAAATTGGTGATTGTGAAGTTGTTTTTCTTCCCTGTTACTTTTTGTAGATTTTGAACCAGCCCTTTTGGGTAGGGGCCTGTGTCACAGGAATTAAGGGGGAGCAGAGGAAAATAAAACACTTGGTCTTGAACACAGAATTCATTATATAAGACATTGAGAGAAATGCCTGGGTTCCTGACAGGAGTAGGGCATGTACCAGATTTGCTGTTTTCTCTCCATAAAATCAATTTTGCACATTTTAATAGGTATTCTCAGCCCTTTGTTTAAATTGATTGTATTTGAAGTTTTGTAGTATGTAGAGTTTTTCCTTAGGTTTTGGCCCAGACCTTTAATTCATATCACCACAGATCCATCAGATGTGTCAAAGAGTAATTACTTTCTTATCAATACAGAGCTAGCCCAGACCACAATTACTGACCTAAAGTTCAAAGGCCTAGTAACTCATCTACAAGTTCTTGAATTCCTTCTTTTGCTACCCTTCAGTTGTTTAGTCCTCTTTCTCCACTAGCATTTTCTTATTTTCCATAATAGTGAATATATTTCTTAACAATAGACTTGTCTCCGAAGTTCAGATACTGAGTAAAATTTGATGCCTTTTCCTCTGCATCAGTTTCTCTGAATAAATGATGTGAAAGATGCTTTGAGCGTAAAACTAGTATTTCGGAATATTAAATATTAATATTCTATCTCCCCCTCTTCCCTCATTTGACCATATACAATGAGTTGGAGTCCTTTTGTGCCTGTCTAAGGTTGTAGTATTTGCTCTTTTTCTATGGGAAAGTTTGGTATTTAAGAGTTTACCATGTGCAATAATTATATCCAAGTTTGGTCATTGCATGAATACACATATACCGGTAACCAGGGTGACCACTAAACCACAGCTGAAATGCAAGGAGTAGATTTGTTTCTTTATCTTACTAACAATGTTGGGCAGCACAGAGATTTTCCATCTCACAGAGTGTCATGCCCAATATTTAAATGGGGAGGAGTTGTACAGGAGTGGCTGATCACAGCATGGGGAAGGCTGGGCATCAGTCAGTGTGTATAGTGAGCAATTACATTGACCATCACTTGTTTTTCTTGGGTTTTAATACTTTCTCTCTCTTTATGTCCCTTTAAGTAATAGTAGTAGTAATAATAATAATAAAAAAAATTACTTTTTTTCCATTTTTAAGCTGCTCTTATCTTGACCCATGTATTTTACACTTTTCTGGTTCTCCTCCCCATCCCACATCAGGGGATAGTAGCAGTCAGCTGCATGGTATGTGCTGGCCAGGGATAAACCACAACAACTGTATATCAAGTTTCCTCCTTACAGCTTACTACAGACCCAACAAACAGTCACACTGACAATATATAGATTATCTCAACCTGTGTGATAATCTAATAAAACAGACTCTTTGTAAGCTGTAAATTAAAACCAGAATTTCTCCCTCCTCCCTACAAAAGTGCTTGTCTAGGCTAAGAGGAAAGTGTATAGCATTTATATTACAAAGAGTTACTGAAATAAATAAAATATTGAAGTCCAGCTTTTTTTTCTCCTCAACAGAAGGAATTTCAGTTAATAACAGTTCTTTTGAATCTAGAATGAAACTGCAGTGTTTCAGTGAAAAAGATGAGAGTTAAATAAATGTTAAGTGGATACCTATTGGGGAATTCCTTGTGGAACAAAGCCATGCTGTGCCCCTAAAGAATTGAACAAAGACGCTGTGCCCCTAAAAGAACTGAACAAAGAGCAGAACAATTTCGGCCTCCAGAATAGCTACTTGTAGGAACAGGACTATCCTGGTCTGTAGAACATCAGAACATCAAGGAAGGTTCTGTTCTGGTCAATCTTGTTCTGTAGATATAGGTTAGCTACTTTATAATGTCTAGGCCATCTTTGAAGAAACAGTAAGCATTGTATAAGAGACAAAGAGCTTTGTGCAAATACAATGGGGCTTATGCTAGAAAGAGTTGATTGTTAAACAGGATGTGAAAGCCATATGTAAGCATAACAAAATCAGATACCTTTTTGCCGCTTGTGGTTGCCAACCAATTAACAAGCAATATGTGTATATGATGACATATAATTAGCCAATGAGTGTTAAGCATTTACTGTGGGAAAACTTTTGTTAACCAATTAGAGTTAAGCTCTATACTTGTGAACAAATGCTGAAATGTATAAAACCTAGCTATCTTGGGCAATAAATGGAGAACGTCATGAGAACCATATTGGTTTGCTTGTCGTTACTCCGATCAACTCTCCTAACCGGGACCCTCTTCAGATACCATGAGTTAAGGACATCAGACAAAGCAGTAAACATGTCCTTATGTCAAACATTCCAGAAGCAGAGCTGTTCATTTTCAGATCTTCTTCTAACATGGATTAAAGACTGAGCAAGCAAGGCATCTCTATTAAGTACAGTGAAGAGGAATAACAGGAAGCGTCCTTTTTCCCACTTGTGTTCCTGTTGTTAATACATAAACTGCTAATTAATTCTAAGGAGATGTTTCTACTTTTGCTATAACATTGACTGGAGCTTCAATGAACAGATAAAGTATCTGTTATCAGATATATCTGATGAAGACCATGCTGGAAAGTGGGAAAGAATATATTTCTAGTGTATTCATGTCATGAAAGTGAGGGAAAGCATTCTGGATAGAAAAGAACCATTATTTCCTGAGTATCTGCTTCAGTTTTGTTTTCATTTATATGTTTAATAGATATATTTGGAGATATTGTATCATGCACTAAAAGTCATTTGACTTGCTGCTCATACTGCAAGGCTTTCCAGAGGCATCTAACTTTCCACATGCTTTGCACCAGGTAATGAGTGTAGACATCACGTAACACAGGGATTTAGAGACTGGGGTTTTTAACTGAATTCCATAGGAACCTACTGGCTGGACTGCAGAGTAGGTATGACGAATACTCTGCCAACAAACTCTTCAAAATGAGGTGCCTTCATTTAGTTTTGCCCCAGAACGGTATGTCTTAGAGATTTTGAACTGCTAAAATAAAACACTTATTTTTCCCATTCCCCAGAAAAAAGGTACATCTAATGAAGCACTGTCTGATCTCTTCCTTTATCACAGCATCACTGAACATGTTGATAATATTTCTTATCTCTCTGCTGGTGGAAGAACCCTGACACAGGTTAAAGCACCAATTTCTCCACCATCATGAGAACTGCTATTATTTCAGAAGAGTGTAAGAGAACCACAGAAAGCTCAGATCTAACACACTGCTCATTTGATCTAAACATTAGGCAACTAACAGAACAGGAAATAGAGTCTGGCCCTGGTGTCCCCTGAAGTACAGAGCCTCATATTTTGAAACTGAAAATCTCACTCCTACTGTCACAGCCTCCTTGCAAATCAACTGCAGATATTACAAATTGCTTGCAGCTGTTCATTTAACTCTTAACAGTCTTGTATTTAGCAGTTTCCTACTTTCCAGGGATTAGTCAAACATGGATTTCTGCTCTCCTTTCCACTGTCATGCTTTTGGAGTCAGTGCTTTTATACTAAATTGAAATTGGAATATATGTCTTTAAAAACCTGATGTCTAGGCTTGAATCCAATTCACCAGGTGCTTTTAAAGAAGCTCTTGCATGGAGTTCTAAATGATCTTTTCTTCAATGAGGATGGAAAGACAGGAAATTTCTGGTCTAACTATTACTTCTATTGATTTCGATTTCACCTTTAAGTTGTGGATAGTAGGAGAGGGTAACTTCAGCTAACAAAGGCACCTGCAAAGTCAAGATTTGTTCAAGAACCTGATGCCTGTGCTCCTGACAAGGAGCAGAGATATGACATAAGTCAATCAGAAATACTGATTTTAAATATTAATTCTGAGCTATAGCAATGTCATTTCTTTCCAGGTTAACAATCTTGTCCCCTTGCTTTTCCTTTCTAAACTAGGTGCCTTCCTGCAACTATCTTGCTCATGGGCATTTTAAAAAGAAGTGAGGAAAAAGATACAATTGATTAATCAGCAGATATTTGTGTTTTCCAATTGCTTCTCATTTTGATGGAGATCTCCAAACAGCACACTAAGGGACTATGCTAGACTGAGAAAATTGGCTGGAGGAGTGCAGTCAAACCATCTCAAATGCTTAATTTTCCCAGTGAACCAAGCAGATGAGCTCTCTAGAGAGCAGTGGTCAACTCATCACAGCAGAGCATTTCATCACAAAGGCTTCTGGGGCATCCTAATAAGCAAGAGGGGGGACTGTTCTAGGCTAGACGAAAAGGCAACAATACTGTTGCATAAATAACTCTGTGACCCGGAGCTGCCCCATCATCCTGGGCACTGCCAATGGGAAAAGCTAAACCATTTCCTTCAGAGCTGCAGATCTTCATCTATTCATGCATTTACCAAATACAGACTTCAACAAGCCCTGGATTTCTCTGGGATTAGGCAGTGGCCCAGCAGTCACGGGGCTCTTGATTGCTTTTCAGGTGTCTTAGTTTGAAGTCTGGTAGCACTAATATGCACAAGTCTGTGTTGGATCATATCAAAGGGGCTAATAACCTGCTGCTGAGCAAAATCAATAAAATCCATCTCCTTCCTCTCCAAAACACTGAGTAATTTAAGTGATGCCAGTGGGAGGAACTAATGAATTCTTAATTTTGGGTTGTTGCTATAGCAATACACTCAACGTTTACACCAATGAGATGAAAGGGAACCAGTTTTTTTATTCATTGGCCAGCTATCACCCAGCAGTATCTCATCCACTGGAGTGTAAACAAAACAATCTTGTTTTGTACCTGAAGAGTTAAGGTCACTTTATAAAAAGCTGAAAAAGGCTGATATGTTTGTAAATGTTCTTTTGTATAAAACAGCTGGAAACGGTGCATTATGAATATTCACAACAAATAATTTGTTTGTACTTTAGTTATGTAAATTGTATGCCAAAGAATGAAGGACAGTGGGTGCTAATAATGTGTAAACTTCCAAGTACATATGCACAAGGGTTCCACAAACATGACTGACTTCTGTTCAGTAGACCTTTGACGTGTTTTATCTTCACCAAGGTAGCTCTATTGATAGTTCCTTTGTTACTGGTGAGACAGCTGAAAAACTGCTTATAGTTCTGCTGTTGGAAATTATCATTAATGGAAATGACATTATTCCCTTTAGACGTCTCATCTTACTGAACAGCATCTAAACACAGTAGTTATACCTATGACACAGTGCAGTATTGGTGCAACAGAGCAGGCCTGTTTTCAATTCCTATTTATCTGGAGAAATATTTCATTGTGACTTGAATTTTATTATAAAACTTGGCCAAAAAGTCAGTGGCAGAAACAGTGAAAATTATTTGAAAGATATTAAAATGGAATAAGGTGGGAAAAGATGGTTTTTATTAGATATTCAAAATAAAGTAGAATATTAGTCTCACCCCTGAATAAAATAAAATTTCTCAGCATGTTTCTTTCAGAAAGTACACTGGAGCACTCTTACATCTTTATTGTGATAAGAAGCTTAAAAGAAGTAGTTATTTTTGCTGTACACCAGTAGATGATACATCACAAACTCTGCTTCAAGATGTTTGTACAGAAGTTCACTTCACACACATTCCTTTGGGGATAGAGACCCAATTCTCACACTTCATGGCATTTTTGCATCACCAAGAATAAGCACTCTGCCCATTCCTGTTTGAGAGCCTCTGAAACTCTTTCACAATACCAGGAAAGAGGGCCTACTTTCAGATTTGCCAGAACAAATCTTATTTGGTGTAGTAAGGTGGTAGAAAAGGAAAAAAACACCATTGTTTTTATACTTAAAGGTAATTAATAGAAAGTGATACAGTTGCATACCCTTTGTATACCACTTTTTGGAGGGTCAGGAATAAAAAATTCTCACTGGAATATAGGCAGGTTTCTACCTCATGACCTAATTGCTCTAGTGTTATGCTTAAAAAAAGTGCCTGTGGTTTGAAAAAGAATAAGTCACAGCTCCATTTGATGAGCTGTGTGTTCTAGTTGATATCTCAGACATAGTAAAAATAATATCCAGACAGGGACCCTGAGGGGAGATACTGAGGAACACCTAGGACCTGTACCAGGACCTTTACCTATAGGTCTAAACACTGTGAGAGCATCATCATGCCAGGTGTAAATACAAGAGGATCAAGTGACTCTCAGTAGAGCAGCTCTGGACATGCTTACAGGGACTTTGGTACTTGGGGAACACGCCCACCCAGCTGGCTTTGAGTGCCCTGGCAGCAGCTGAGAAGCCACCTTCTGCCAGGAAAAGAGAAGGGCATGGATACATCTTCTTGGCATGGATGTGCCAGTGAAGACATCTTCACCTCTAGTGTACCACCAGCTATTCACCAACTTTCCTCATCCGAGGCAGCATTGCTTTCCACAGGATGAGCTCACTGTTCCCCTAAACTATACCAGAGGCTTCCCATTTGAGACAATTCCCCTGGTTTTTTCTTAGCTCAGTTAAGACAGGCTCACACAAATATCTCTGCTAGCACCTGGGCATCAGAGTTAAGTGCAAGCCCTGGGGTGCAGGCCAGCTGTGACAGCAGATGCCAACAACAGCAGGACCACACCTTCCTCTCTCCTCTCCTGAGGGACAGCCCCACCATGCCCCAGTAAGCCAAGGTTAAGGAGGGCTGGTACCACGGCTGGGGCCCAGGGTTGGTTGCAGTCCAGAAATTGCCAGGTTAAGCTGCAGCCATGAGTTCTCAAGACAGAAAACAAAGAGGGCAAAACAAAGTCGGGGTCAGCAATGCAAAGGCAGGGCATGGGCATTCCTGCAAGAAAGCATGGGTAAGGGAGGCTGACAGGCAGCAGAGAAAGTAATAAGAGCTGTCTGGGGTCAAATCTCAGTTCCTGATCTAACCTGACCCTCCTTCCCAAACAGGTACAGACTGAGGGAGACACATCTTTCTCTTGTTAGAGTAGTTTGATAAATAAGCAGAAGGCAGAAGGACCTTGCTGTGCAGTAGGATCCAATGCAGAATGGATTTGATTTACCCAACTATGCTCCTTCCCTGTAAATTTTCTTGCAGATTGCACTTTCAAAAAGCAAGATGAGAAACTGTTGTGGTTTAATTCCAGTCAGCAATAAGCACCACAGCCTCTCACTCACTCAAACGCCCCCCACCACACTCATGGTGGGGAGTAGAATAGGAAAGAAAAGGGAAAATTTTGTGTGTTAAGATAAGAATGCTTTAAAATAAAGCACTACTATTACAAAGTACTACTATTACTACTGTTACAAATGATACTAATAATTTTAGTGAAAATGAGAGAGAAATAAAGCTCAGGAAAAACCAGTGATGCACAACACAATTGTTCACTACCTGCTGACTGATACCCAGCCTGCCCCTGAGCATCAACCAGTCCCCCATCTGGATAACTCCCCCAGTTTATACACTATGCATTGCATTCTGTGGTATGGAATATCCCTTTGGCCAGTTGGGGTCAGTTGTCCTGGCCATGCTCCTTCTTGTGTAGCTCCTCACTGGCAGGTCATGGGAAACTGCAAATCCTTGACTTAGGGTAAGCTCTACTAAGCAACAGCCAAAGCATCAGTATGTTATCAACACTACTGTCATCCTAAGCCCCAACTGCAGCACTGTACCAGCTACTAAGAGGAAAATCAGCTCTATTCCAGTTGAAACCAGGACAGAAACTTGCAGTGTTCCCTATAATAGTGAGGAGTGAAGGGTTTAACTTCTACCTTGATGAGCCGTGTAGAGAAGCGTTTTCACATATGGAAAATTGTTCTCAAAGTGAGAAGAGTTTCAAAAATTAATAGCCAAATTTTGTTGATCACCTGTTCCACTAGGCAGACTCCTGATCTCCCACTTGAGAACACATTATCTTCTGCTTTTTCACAGATTTCTTCCCACACAGTGAATTCTCATCAGCTCATAGAAGCAATATGTTCCTCATCAAGTCTGTTCATTTTAATGATTTTTAATAGGCTTTGCTTCTTTGCCCAAGTCTCATCCCCAGTGCCTCTTCAGCAAGCTGTATCAAGGTAAAAAGGAGTTTCCTTTTCAAATTAATTCAGTTAGCACGATCTCCTGAAATCTGGAAGTACCAAATCAATTTGGACTCTTTACAACATTTGCAGTATTAGATATGGTGTGTGGTTTGTCAGCAGTGCTCAGACAAGTACTTCCATGACTCTGCATGCAGAATGCAATATTTGTGAAAGTACAGATGAGCTTCTGTCCTGGTATGCTGCCATCCATATAAGTAACTGGAAAATAAGATAATATGAGACTGTAAAGGACTGTTCTGTTTCACTTGCAGAATGCTTCTGCTGAACTACAACTCATTACAACATGGTCTCAGACTGTGCCATTTACGTGAAACCCACACCCTGCTCCTGTTTTTAAGTGTTCATTGTTTGTCTTGCTCTTGCTTCATTTGCTGCAATGGTACATTTCTACCCACTTGTGTTTTCCTTCTATTGAAAGAGAACTATTGAACTTTATATGACCTGAGTCAAATAAATACTGTTATACTTCATATAGCAGTGCAGTGCAGAGACACAGGCTAGGTTAAGTGGATACAATGTTATACAAAAAAATATTGAAAATCACCCAGTCTTCTGTACTACCAGGAAGGTTATTATCACCAAATTTTCTTCATTTTCAGTCTTCTGTCTTTGCACTGGCACCATGGAGTGGAAGGAGCCCTCTAAGGGCTCTAGTTCAATTTCACTGGCCTCACTCAAATCCTGCCTCATAATTCTCCTCGGAATCAATGGCCCTTCCATACACAACTAGGGGTGAAGCTGTCGTCTTGTCTCACTTCTCGTGAGCAATCTTTTTCAAAGTGTTTATTTATTGTCTTGTCTTAGTCTCTACACATGAACTTTCAACTACCTTTTCTTTATTCAGATGGTATTTTGCATCAAGAGGCAAGAAGACTTAGATAGCAAAAGAAAAAAGTCTTGATAAAAAGAAGCATCTCTACCTGACTGGCTCCAGCTGTTGTCAGTATCAAATAACTCTTAGCTCCAAAGTATGAGATTTGGTAGAAAAATCTAGCTGTTTGATTCACATTTTGTAAACATGAATTAATAATCTCAATGCCACAGTCACCATTAGCTGCAACTCTTGACTAAATGTGAATGAAGATTAATTGTGCTCTGTATACCCAGCTCAAACAGCTCAACACTGAATTTGTCAAGCAAAAGCATTTGATTAATATTCAAGAGGCTTCAGGTGGGTGAAAAAACTAGTACAGCAACAACAACAAAGAAAAATGCAAACATTCTGTGCTAGCAACTCCCTCTCTGGTTCCAGCATTCAGTGGGATCAGGCTACTGACGGTGTCAATGACTGCTTATTTGAATATTTTTCTCCTGTGGGGTAACTAGTTCTTTAAATATAGCTCTGTTAAGAGAGCAGAGATGCATGGTGAACTATGACCCAGAAAACACCTTCTACACTTTTCTGGTAAAAGAACCCTTAACCCTTCAGGACAGTTAAACAGAAAACATGAATCTTACCAATACCTGTGTCACCCACGGTCTCCAGCGGATTTCTGCTCAACACAAACCTTAGGAATAAAGCTAAACCAGAACTATGGATAAAAAATCATCCCACATTCACACTTCAAGGGTTCAAACTTTTCTCCCTTTCCTTTTCCAGGCTTTTATTAATCTGTGCATTGCTCATTTCATCTTTGGTTATGTAGAAATGGAAAAGAGAGGGGGAGCAGATATTTTTATATATTTTGTTAATTTTACATTGCAGTGGGATGCATGGCAAGGTTTTGATAGTGAGGGGATGGTGATACTACAGGGGTGGGTTCTGTAAGGAGCTGCCAGAAGCTTTCCCTATTTCTGACAGAGCCAATACCTGCTGGCTCCAAGGAAGAGCCACTTAGCCAAGGACAAGGCCAAGCCCTGACCATGGTTGCACCTTGGGATAATGTATTCAAGAAGGAGAAAAATAACACAGAGTAGCTGCATCCAGAGAAAAGAGTGAGAATATGTGACAGGAACAGCTCTGCAGACACCCAGGTGAATGTAGAAGGAGGGGAGGAAGGGGTACAGCTGGAGCTGAGGTTCCCCTGCAGCCCGTGGTACAGACCGTGGTGAGGCAGCCATGCCCCTGCAGCCCAAGGAGGTCCATGGTGGGTCAGTTATCCCCTGCAGCCCAGTGAGGACCCCACCTTGGAGCAGAGAAATACTGTGAGGAAAGCTCCCCCTGAGGAGGAACGAGCAGAAGAGACAACATATGATGAACTAACCAGAGCTCCCATTCCCTGTATTCCTCTGCCACTGAGGAGAAGGCGATACAGAAAATTCTGAATGCAGTTGAGTTCAGGAAGAAAGGAAAAGTTGGGACAGAAGGTGTGTTAAGATTTAATTTCTCACTATCCTATGCTGATTGGTAATATTTGATTGATAATAAATTAAATTGATTGGTAATAAATTAAAATAATTTCCCTGAAGTCGAGTCTGTTTTGCTGCTTATGGTAATTGGTGAGTTTTCTCTCTCTTTCCTTATTTCAACCACTTCAAAGGAGGATGCAGGAATAGAAGGCATCAAAATAGACCCCAGCCTGAATTCAACATAATCATGTAGTTAGTGACCTTACAGAATGGGAAAGTATTAAAGACATTTATTTCAGTGGTCTGTCTCCAGGTTAAAAAAAGCTGAACCTCCTGTACTGTGAGTGCTTTGACTAATCTAATTTCTTTTGTTTACACTTTCATTATTTGAACAGGAGTTACTCAAATTAAACAGCTGCCTCATGCAAATGTTGATCAAAAGAGCTCTAATAACATATCTCAGTAAATTCCTCAGTCTCCTCACTTCTGTTTCATACCTTCCCTGTCACCTTCTGTGATGCCATTGTTACTCCATCTAGCTGAAAATCCTGCCAAACCTGTGTCTTGTCCTTGAAGTGCTATCTCAATTATTGTTCACACAGCTGCTTAGACTTCCTTCCTTGTTATCCATACCGAATTTCTTCTGAATCTATTCAGTTTATTATGTATTACATTAAGATCAGTGCAAATTATGTAAACCAAACCCCAGGCTCTATTAAGAGAAAGATAACCAGCAGGCTTAGGAAAGCTTTTATCCCCACTCTGCTCAGCACTGGTGAGACTGCCCCAGCAGACTGCAAACCAGTCATATGTCTCCCTCCTCAAAAGGGATGTGGAGAAATAGGAAAAGGTCCTGCAGGGAACAAGAATGATGGACAGAGATTGTGGGCAGGGGTCCTGTAGGGACAGGTGGAGAGAGCTGAAATGGTTCAATTTGTTGAGAGGGAGCTAAGGGACATGTTCTATTTATAGAGCTGAACCAGGATTATGGGGCCAAATGCCTCCTGGCAGCACCAAATGATACTTTAGGAAGCAGCAGTCACAAACTGTTACTTCACAAGCTCAGATTTGAAAAACCTTTTCACTGACAGAATAGTGCAGCACAAAAAGAGGTTATGCAGAGGCTGTGGCATCTCCTTTGTCCAAGCTTTGGAACACCCGGTTAGACATAGCCACAGCTGATCCAGACTCAGCAGCAGTCCTGGCTTTGAGCAGGAGGTTGATCTAGATGACCCCCAGAACTCCGTTTGTGACCTGAGATTTGATTAAGCTATGCCAGCATCAGCCACCAGATAGAAAGTTCATTTTCAATTCCTAGGGAACAGATAATGCTGTGAGCCACAAGGACCCCTAACTCAGCTTTAGTGATAGACCCAGAATTAATGGAATAAAACCTCAGAACAGAGAAAATAATTAAAGCAGAAAGATAGTCTGAATTACCAAACATCTCAAAACTTCATCAGCTATTCACTCTCTTGTTTATTATAGATAGGAAGAGAAATGTGGGGGTTTTTTTTGTTATTCTTTATTTCAGTTCTTTTAAGTTTTGGCTTGTTATTCATTTGTCTTTGCTAATGGGCTTCCTGGGTTGGTTCCTCTTCATGAAGCTATAAAGGTGATTAAGTAATTCTTTGTATTTATTTAAGCTCTGTCTTGTTTTCAGACCAGACAGGCAAACACATTGTAATAAAAGATATAGACAGGAGAAAAAAAATCTTTTTTTTTAATTAAGATAGGTGATTAGATTTACTGGGGAACATAGATCAGTCTCTGCTAGTGCAGGCTGATACTACACACACTCCAGATTAATTGGTGGAAATTAAGCTTTACGCTTCTGTCCTTTCCCATCAATTCTTCAGCTTTTGGTTAAATTTCAGCCCTGACATACAGTTGTCACTTTCATCTCACTGATAACATACACAGTGAATCAAAAATGGAGTTATTTTGCAACTTCCAAACAACACGATTGTATTGGAAAAGGCTTTTTAAGAATAAATAGTTTCCAATAAGTAAGGGTCATTTTCAAACCCCTTGACTAAATGGTCAGATAATGGATTATATGATGAGAGATTAGCAGTGGTAAGGTTTACCAGCTAAGATAGCCATGCTAAAGAAAATATACTCAACACTTCCCAAAGATAAGTGAGTATTTAGTAAATATTGTAAATGACACGTGAGAAATGTGATACACCAGCACATATCAAAACTGAATTTTTCAGCAACATTTTTATGGAGCACTAACTAAAGTGTTTTTTACCTTTTTTTCAAAGTTCCATTGGACTGGCAGTGGAGTCATCTCAAAGCACATAGAAGCCTAACTGTCACTGTATTTTTGAAGAAAATATGCCAAGTGTATTTCTGCACCTTTAGCTATATAATACCCACTTAAGTGTCAGGATAAATTTAATTTATCTCAAGTATGAGGTCCCCAGCACATTAAGACATTACTAAAATATATGTGTGTGTGTATACATACATATATATATATGTATATATATTAAATTTTCCAAGATCAAAGCTGACTGAAACCATGAGGAGACAGAATCAAATGACAAAAGCACCTTTTGCTCCTCTCTTGTACATATGTTGTCCACCCACTCCTGCCCAGAATACCTCACCAATTAAATTGTCATTTCATGTTGTTTGCTCGCTGTGATTTGGCATTGCACTTTTCTGCTAGAGTGGTTTTTCCTATTTGGCCCAAATGTGAGCCTTTTGTCTGAGATCCATTTTATAGAATGAGCTCAATTCTATGGACAGCTGGCTGATTATTGCCCTCATGACTGGGGCTAATCATGAAGCGGTTATTGGTCTGGATTTACCATCTTGCAAAGAGCTTTACAGGGAAAGGAGATCAGCATTGCAAGAGTTATTTTCAGCTATATTGAGAGAGTTAGTTCCCTCTCCCCAGCTGCGTTTTCCCTCTCAAATATGCTTCCATGGTAACATACACAGAGCTGCTGCAATGGTGAAGTTAATCTCAGAAGTTTGGCTTTCCCAGTTGCTAATAATCTGCACCGAACCTTAATTGAAATCCTAATAGCACGTAGTAGAAATAATTTTTGGCAACCTTCATGTTGCTTTTGCTTCCTGATCTATTTCCAATTGTCTTCTATTTCAGGTAGTATTTTAAAAAGGACTGCTGTACAAAAGAGAGGAGTATTAAAAAAAAATTATAAATAATATAAACTTAAAGGTAAATACTCTAAGGGAAATTAGGATAATTCATACTTTATAGCTGATGCACCATAGAAATTTAATAAGTATTCCAGGGGAGGGGTAGCAGTTGAGTATGTGGATAATACATTGTAGAGAGAAGCTCTTGGTATCCTTGGTGCTGGGCAAAATCAAATTCTAAAGTACCTTCTGATAACACTTGTGGAAAATGCCAGACAACATATGTTGTTCACATCAGGGTTGTTCCTTTTTACTGGGAGGACAGCCACAAGCTCTTTGTTCAATAGATTTGATAATAATTGAGCTATATGATTTTGCTATTGAGAATAGAATTTTCTGTGTGCTATGTCCTCGAGCACCCATCAGTATTGATGCAGAACTTCCAGAAATAACTGGTTAGAACAATACATATTAAAAGTATTGTACATCTTTTATCTCTGTCAGTGCAAAATCTAATTTACACATTTCATTTACACATTTTATTTACTTAACAGAACTTGAAGGTGAAATCTATGAACAATTGCAACTGTCTTCCAACTAAGGAACTATACTTCTGGTACTGTTACGAACACTTGTATTATGCAAAATATGTTTTGGGTTTGCTAAAAATCTTCTTAATTCTAGAGAATCTCAGGTTAGCATTAATGTAGCTGGATCAGTTTAGTTATTTAGAATACAGGGAATATGCTATTAGTGAATATGCACAAAAATACTTATAATTGAAGAAATTTCCAAACAGCTTATAGGGACTCTGCCACAGAATGAGGATCTTCAGAGGGGCATTTAGTAGCCTCTTTAACAAAAAAATATTTCCTTCTTGTCTTATTGTAGATGGATTCCAAAACAAGTATCAAATAGGAACTGCATCCCACAGATTTTTTCACTGTAACTCCCTTTTTCATATTCTAAACAAGAGCCACAACAAGCCTGTGGTCCTGCTAAAGGTAGGATATGATCAGTTTGTGTAAACTTTTAAATAAAGATTAATTGGAATTGCATGAACAATTTGATTTTTGTTACTCTCAATTTAAAATTGCCTCCTGTTATATAGATCTTGTCCCTTCCTAATATGCAAGTATGAGAGAGAAAACTGCTTGTCTGTTTTGGTTGCAAAGAGTACCTTTCCAAACATGAACAGCTGCTATTTTGTCCTGGCCTGAAAAGGTGAGTTTTGGGCTGCATGAGCATTTTCCATTACATCAGCATGACATTAAACTGCAAGTAAAGTTATAGCTAAGGGTCACATCTGCAAACAGATGAGACATACACATAAATGACCATTTCTGTTTGCAGCCAAACTGAATGTCAATCTGGCAGTTGCATGTGTAGCAAGGCAAGCGAGCAAATGGTAGAAAATTTCCAACACGTTTTCCCTCCCCAGAGAGAAATTCTGAATGAAACACTAGATATACTAACAGATGAAAATTGCTAATGCTTTATCATGTCCATCTTTCCATTGGCAGTGAATGGAATCAGCTGTGAGTTAAGTTATTGCCATTCATCCTGCTGCTCATGTGCTTTGCTCTCTGCCAATACCTTCAGGGAGTCAGACTCTGCTTCTTGTGGCTAGGAAAGTGGAATTCTGGAGCCCTTTGAGAGTTTTGCTTGTAGTAAAATGCTGACATATTCAGCCTAAAGTAATTCTTCACCATTATGTTTGCTACTAACATGCTTTGTAAACAGTTTAAATTGGTGTGACAGCCTTCGGTATTATACAGAAATGTATTAAAAATACGTTTTATTGAGTGAAACCAATGAAAGGAATCATAATGAAGACTAAGACTTATAGTAACAAGTAGGGTCAGTTTAGTTTTATCTAGTAAAAGAATGGCATAAAAAAGAAAATATTATTCCTTACCTAGCATATAGAAACAAATGAGAGTTTTTAATGAGCTAAATTCAGTTTAAAACTTTTAGAAATTGATATATGCTGTCCTTTAAAATCTGTATGGTAGCTTATTCCTTTCTTTTTAAAATGTAACTGAAGAAGGGCAGAAGGTAGGGAATACGATTATGAAAGACTTCAGGATGGTTGACAGAAGAAACTGAATTTAAAAAAATCTCTTTTATCCAATCCAGTACAGATCAAATGATGGTAATAAAGGATATGGGACATTGCTTTCCCAAAGTTTCAGTAAATGAGACCTGTGTTTTTATCTGCAAGTGATCTTTCTCTTGACTTTCATGTTTCAACAACACTGAAAAAAAGTCTGTAGAATAACTACACATTAGCTGTACACACAACAGTAACTTGTTCTATGAACAGTAGTAACTACATAATCTTAACTGAGGCTATACAGTCAATGTTTTTTCTACATGTATCCTCCTTACAAGCTACTTGTAAAGGCTGAAGTCCAATTATTCAAAGAATCATTACCATATATTCTTTCAATTCACCATATATTGCCTTCCTGATAGTCTGAGATCAAGCTTTGCAATTACAAAGGCAACCAATTTCAAACACATTTAATGTCTGAGCAGGAAAGAAATTTTTTGTCTCTTGGTACATGATACTATTAGCAGATTTTCATGATCTTTGGTAGAAGCAGTTGAATTTCCCAGTACAATGTAGAATTATAATAACCATATCAAAAAATAACTATCTAAAAATGAACAAATATGCATCACACACATGCTCTTTTCATTTTCACAGCTTTGATTAATTCTTGTCCCTGTCCTTCCATTTATTTGTCACATAAAATTGTATGCTTATGATAAAAAAGGATGTATCCATTTACTGTAGGTAAATCTGTGTCAACTATATAAAATTGCATAATAAATGAAAGCAAAATTATCCTTGTAAAGTCATTATGAATTCCAGTAAGGACAAAAATATATTTTACATCTATATAATACATTTAATTCTTCCCTTTCACTTCCTTCCTTCCTCCTTCTCAACCTTTGCTTTAGCAGCAGAACTAAAAAATACATTTCAGGCCCAAGGGTAGACATTGCAGTTTCCAGAACTATTTTATGTAATAGACCAAAGTCGATGAAATAAGAAGAGAAACATGCAATTTAATACATTTCTGACTAGCAAGGTGTCACAGAAGAAGCTGGGAGGCTTATCAGCAATGGGAGTTGGATGTTCTATAATTGTCTCATAGACAATATCATTGTGGTAGTACAACGATCCTAATCATGTCCAAAGTTTTAAAAGCAAAAGGAATGTATCAACAAAAAGTAATTTGAGTCCAGAAATGACAAAAGAAACATTTTGTGAACTCTTATAATAATTTTGCAATGGTTCATTTTGTTCAGCCAGACTGAAGTATTACAAGCATGCATTAATGCTATTTATAAAGTCAACTTTTAATATGCAATATTCCTTTAAGGAACAGCTCCAACAGATCTCTCCAAGTGGCTCCTTTACAAAAAAATTTAGGAAAATTGGGAAAAAGTCCATGAAGTTTACTTACTGGAAGAATACTTACTGGAAAATGAGAGATGGCAATCTATAAGTTTTCTACTTTTTTGCTATGAGAAGTGATGCTTGACTTTCTGTTCACTAAGCTTGAAAATTCAGTCCTATAAAGAGACCCTAAAACCTTTTCAGAGGAATACAACAAAGAAGATGGTCAATCAGGCATATTTTTCTCATAGTGGAACATAAAACTGATAGAATCTCATCTTGGAGTAGTTCTCAATATCTCTCTGCAAAATAATGGCTGTTTAACATCCGTCCTCTGTTTTCTTAGTTGAGCTACCTGATGATTCTAAATACTAGAAGTAAACAGAGGTTTTAGTAGAGTGGTTTTGAGACAGTTCAAAAGCAGAGCAATTGAGCAATTACTTTTCAGCAGTTCGGGCATTCTGGAATGCAGGCTCAGAATATCAAAGAGTCAATCGTATCTGGAAATTTGAGTCTGAGGATTTTGGAAGAGCTGCAAAGCTGTAACTTGGGCTGACAGCACTTCATTTAGGAAGTGTAATTACTGGCCTTTTTCCTCCACTGCAGTAAAACAGTCTGTTTTGTTCAGCTTGCATCAGCATGCACCAAGCACAGTATTTAATCTCGGGATAATCAAGGATTATTATCTAATAAAATAATCCTTCAGCCAGTAGTTGAAAGTTATTTTTTTTTAGTTGTATACTTGTGTGTGTGTGTTTTCAGTGACCGCAATTCATTTGAAAAGACAACCCACATGGAGAGGCAACAAACAGTCGTTGAAGTAATTGATAAGGAAATACAACAGCAACCAGTTCCCTCATCCTGATTTTAAAACCAGAGCCATAACTTTGTGCATCAGACTTCTCTTGTGGATCAAACAACTCATAAGTTTCCCACATGGGAATTTAGAGCAGCAGCCCAGATGTGCTGAAGCCAAGATCCTCCCACGCCCCAAGGTGGCATGGAAAGGTGTTAGGATGGCATTTTCCCCCTGACTCTGGCTGTTTTCTCTCTGAATTATAAAGAGAAAGCATGCTCATTCCCACTCTGAGAAAGCTGGGAAACAAAGCAGCCAACCACATCCATCTGAGTGTATTTTCCAATGGAATGATGAGTTGCATATTATGGTCCATGTGAGTATTATCCAGGCAGGAGAAAGGAAAAGATGGTGAGCTAGGACACCTGGCTTGCTTAGGAAGATTTAACAAGACTCCTGTCTGTTGAGAGTGGAAGGTGCCAGAAAAAAAGGATGTGCTCTTTCTCCTGAAAATTCTTTCCAGTGGGATGCAGTTCAGCACCTTTTCCCATACAGATATCACATTGGCCTTTCCTATACGCAGGGCTCCCAGTGTCCTGGTGAGAGGTGGGTGCCAGGCCAGGCTTGGCAGTCAGGGAGGCCGGTGGCTGGGACAGGAGCAGGGCTTGAGCTCCAAGGCAGCTCCCAAGCATGAAGTGCCTTTCCTGCCTCAGGAAGTCAATCCAATGATGCAGTCACCTCTGTCTTGCTGCTGGTCCCTACAGGATGAGTGCCTGCAGGAGTTCCCAGTGTGCAGTTCAGTGAGGGAAAAGAAATGTGATTGTAGTGTATAATTCATAAAGCCATGCCTTGTGTCTAGCTAGAGCTAGAGCATTAAACAACAGCTGCTCCAAGGGACTGAGACAAAGGAAGAAAAATTTTCTACTTAACTAAGAACCTGAAAAAGTAGGCTTGAAAAAGGTGTTTTGCAAGGTTTTGCAGTTTGCACTGTGTCAGCCAGACCCACACTCACCACCCTGTAACAGGCACAAGGCAAGGGTGCACATCCAGAATGATGCCAGATGCAGGCCCATGGGTCCTCTCCTGCTGTGGATGTCTTGCCATCTTCTGTGCTGTAGGAGTGGGGAGAAGTGCCAGCTGGAAATACCAGGGTGCCTCAGCTATGAACTCACAATTCACGGCTAGGGCTGTGGCCAGCAGTGCATATCAACATAAAACACAAAGCTTGTATTCTTTTCAAAACAAGTCTTGTTAATTTTAGTTGCCACAAAAAAAAAAAAGCAAAACAAAACAACCAACCAAATAAACAAAAAGAAAAAAAACCACAAAGCCACAACAAAAAGGCACAAACACCCCCAAAAAACATAACAAGAAACCAAAACAAGTCAAAGCAAGACCAACCAAAACTACCCAAACAAAAAAGACAACAAAACCCCCACACCAAAACAAAACAAAACAAACAAGCCCACAAAAACCACACCACAAAATCTCCATATTAAACATACACTGCACAAACCCACACACTGCACTATCTCTATACCTTTCTGTTTGCCTAGATAACTGATAATTTTAAGGTACACAGTTTAGGAAATATGTGCATTTCAGCATCTAACCTTGTTGACCAGCTTAGTGCCACAAAATCCACTGGAGATTTGTGTAGCCTGCACTAAGCCCCAGCAGCCACTCAGCAAGATACTTGTGTGAAGGATGTCAAAACTCCAGTGGTGCCTTTGGGGTAGGAAGAACATGCAAAGTCTCACAACAAGATTAATATTTCATAGATTTAGTTGCAGCTTCTGGGTGACACTTCAAGGAACTTATCAATTCAGTTGCTGATGTATTCATTTTAATCTGTCCTCCTGCTTTTAGGCCTATGTGATGAGTAAATCACCCCTAGCTTTGCATGACTATTGACACCTCACAGTCACTGAACCTGAAATAATTAGCTTTTGTGAACTGACCTATGTTGCCATGTGAACAGCTATACAGATTCTAAGTGTAATGCAGGCAAGAGAATTTAGCTGGTAGAACTAAACTTCAGCAAATGTTGGTCTCAACGAGAGTTCACCACCATCACCAGAGTTTGTCAATATCAACCAGGTAAACTTTGACTGCCAGAAATAAAAGGAGTAGTTGGAATCAC
Source organism: Leptocoma aspasia (assembly GCA_013399835.1). Lineage (NCBI taxonomy): Eukaryota > Metazoa > Chordata > Aves > Passeriformes > Nectariniidae > Leptocoma > Leptocoma aspasia. Next base: position 241,356 of record VXAX01000269.1, read on the forward strand.
CCATGCTGCAGTGCAATGAAGATGCACAGTAACAAAGCTTTTGTAACAAAGACAGCTTTTGCTCCTAGATGCTTCATGTTTACTGAAAGGTCATTACAATGCACATAAGAAATAATTCATTTTGCAGAGACTGAAAAGTGAGGTATTGGTGGGGTCTCCTTTTCCCTGTTTAGATTAATCTATAGTGTGAATTTCTAAGGTTCACTTAGAACCTCTATTCAAGGTAAATATGTAGAACTAGCTTGGAGAACCAACACCATTTTTTACCTTTGAACTTACCAGACTTTAAAGTTAAGTCCACCTTACTTGCACATCATTTCTTTCCCCTGCTACACAGCCTTTCTGGTTTTATACTTTCCTAGACACAGCTGTATTTCCATAACTGCTCTGTGACAATTGATTTTCATTTTTATTCATTGTGAGAGAAGCGTTGTGCTTGCCTGATATGTCAAAATCTTATTCATAGGCTTAAAGAATTACAAAGTATTCCTTATCTATTTTGAGAGTAATGGTTTACTTGGTATCTCAGCTGAGCATATTTAAGCCACAGCTAGGCAATTCTTTTGAATCTATTAGATAAATGGCTAGCCCAAATTTTGTAGATGTTTGAAGAAAATTCTCATAGTTTTGTGTTCGGAGCAGTGTTTGAAGTTTGAGTATAAAGTGTTTTCCTCACCCCTGTGTCACTTTTCATCAAGCTCCACAAGTAACAACAGACAGGGAAGAATACTAATGAAAGTTCCTGAAGATTTGATACAAAGCTTTTCTTGAACAATGTAAGGTCTTTTGAAATGAAGATAAATTTTTAAAAAAGCAAACTAACCAGAAACAACAAAAAAACAACTATCTGGAGTTTCTAGCTGTATCAGACAGATATAAGGTACATTTACTTACATATATAGAAGTTTTAGATCAACAAAGCAACAGTAGCCAGGGGCAAGGATGTATATTCAAGCCAGAGTAAATTCACATCTTTCTGAACTTATCAAACAGCTGAAACCTGTTGGCTATGACTATATGATTCAGAGGGTCAAAGGACTATGATTTGAAGACTTCAAGTTATTTTATTTCAAGTGATTTTCAGCTATCAAACTGTAGCTTTGCTACAGTATATTTTTGTGATCCATATGTCTGTACCTTTGGAAGCTGAGCAGGCAGACAGATAGAAGCTAATAATAACAAAGAACACCACAGTTTTCTGGTTTATTAATATCTGTGTGCTTATAATACAGGTTGCCTGGATTAATCTGAGAGATGTACATCCATTGAAATAACTCAGAATAAGCATTTACACAGTGGGTGTTTTTGCTGGGTTTGGCCGGGATGGAGCTCATTTTCTCCACAGTAGATGGTATGCAGCTGTGTTTTGGATTTGTGCTAAAAACAGTGTTGATACTTTAGAGATGTTTTTGTTCTTGCTGAGCAGGGTTTACACAGACCCAAGGCCTTTTCTGCTTTTCTCCCCACCCCACCAGTGAAGAGGCTGAGGGTGCAAAAGGGTTGGAAGGGGACACAGCTGGGACAGCTGACTCTAAAGATCAAAGGAATATTCTAGACCATATGTCATCATGCTCAAAATATAAAGCTGGGGAAAGAAGACAGAGGACAGGATGTTTGCAGTTTTGGTGTTTGTCTTCCTAAGTCACTACTACCAGTGATGAATCCCTGCTTTCCTGGAGATGGCTGAACACCTGCCTGTCCAAGGGAACTGTAGAATGCATTCATTGTTTTGCTTTGTTTGCGTATGTGGCTTTTGCTTTGCCTATTAAACTGTCTTTATCTCAACCTACAAGTTTTCTCTCTTTTATCTCACTGGTTCTCTCCCCCATCCCACTGGTGGGACAGTGAGAAAGCAACTGCATGGTGCTGAGTTGCTGGCTGGGGTTGGGCCATAACACTGTTGACACAAACAGCCCATAGCAGAGTCCTGAAAGTCACTGGCTCCACTGTTACCATGTGACTGAGTGCTTCTATCCTTGAGAAATAGTATTTAATTAAGAAGCCATAAATCTCTAGTACAGTTGAATCTAGTTTGCACTGTACATCATTGCTCACCATCTTTTCCCAGGTCTTGTCTTCTGTATTATTACCCTCACCTAAGCATTTAACCAAAGCTGTAGTCAGTATTAAACTAGAGAGTTTGTCACTTTTCTTATCATATCCCTCAGGATTAAAAATCATGTTTGCACTACAATTAACACCTGTTATTAGGTGTGCTAGGTCATTAATATAACAGTTCTACATAGTCCTATCAATATGGGTTATTTTGATGCATTAAAACAAACTCTTTATGAACTGAAGACATAAGAATCCACATAAGAATTGTAGGATATTAATTGTGTAGCATTTACTTATTTTTTATATCATTATGAATTCATTTATTGTCAGTAAAGTAATTTTGGTACAGCTTTTTAAAATCTTCCTATCACACACATATAAGGATAACACTGTACAAAAAAGTTAAACATGACAACCTGACTTTAATGCTACTAAAATCAAGAAAACAGATTCTTACAGCTGTACCGAAAGTGTATTCAAACGTATAAGCACACAAGTTTAGCTGAATTTGAACCCGTTGTTTTAATTTGTGGTTAAGAAATATTGCACTCTATAGTTCAGCTGGGTCTTAACAGTAAAGATGAATCTTAACAGAAGTTATTTCTTTCAGTAAACTGACAGCTCTATATCCAGCTCCACTGGACTTCTAACTTACTGTACAGAGGTGTGACATTTAAACAATTCTTAAGAGCTTGTTACATTTCACTGAGGCACTCTGACCTGTCAAGAAAGTCCTACAAAGATATCTAGATTTTCAGACAAGAGCTGCCAAAAACCTCTTGGCTGGTAGAATCTGCAGTAGCACAATGCACCACTATGAAGCCCAATCAATTGATTCTTAAGCAACCATTATTGGGAGGTAGGGAGTCTGTTCATTAGTGGAACTGAGTGAGATGCTAACAGAGAGCACTTTACTGCCAGTTTTCAGAGCTGCAAGAGGAATATGCAGAAGGAAAGTGAGCCTTCAGAATCTCGATTCCTCATCATTACAGCTACACCCTCAGAAATGCAAGGAAAACAGAGGACCAGTTTTGATGAGTTGCCAAAGGTTGCCTTTTACAGCAATTCATGCCTCAGATAGTTTAATCATATCATGTGCTTTTCTTCAGGTATCAGTTTGGCAGAAGTCTAGACACTAGGCTCTTATACCTCTCTATTTAGCCTTGATTTATCAGAAGTTCCTACTGGGAAAAATCCCAGACTTTTCAAAAATGCAGAACTATGAACACACTCACAGCACTGCTCTCTTCTGGTGGTGGGAGATACATGTCCTTCTTTCACAGCCCTACACAAAAATGGACTTGATACCACTTATGAAGGGTTGTCAGGGTATATGAGAAGCAACTATATTCTGCTTTCATCTCTTCAAAGGTTACCTCTTCTGGTAAGTTATATATAACTTATATAACCCTGTTATATAAGTCAGTTATATAACCCTGACTTCAAAGCCCCATTGCAATCAGGTTTTCACCCTGAACCTTCAGAAGTATGGTACGGACAGCTAGAGTTTAAGAGAACCAAAGACAGTACTAACCAAAGACAGTAACAGTAAAATTAACTTTTAAAATGTCAATATTGGTTCTTAAAGACTTTATTTTGAAGTTGTTGATATGGCTTCTTTTCTACCACCCCTGCTCAGAAACCTGAGAATACAAAGGGCAGGATGATGGAACTTTCCATGTTTAACAAATGATAGGGTCAATTCTCAATCATGCTCTTCTTCTCCAGCCTTGGCAGGGAGCTTCAGCTCAGGCAAAATAATATCTAGATCTAAGGAGTTTGGCAAGGAGACATCCATGCAGGATTTTTCTCTTTTCCAAGAAGCTCTAGAAATTCCTAGTGCTTTTGGATGTTACGGTGACAACATGAACCAAACTGCAGCATTTTTTTACTCTTTCGAGAGACTGACACATACCTCAAGAGTTCAGACAGGAAGTTAGAAACAAAAATTATGATACCCTGTCTCAGTACATTTGAGATACTTGATGAATAGACTTTTGGGGTGAGCTTTTTTCCCTTGCTTGCCACAATATGACATGTGAATACACTTAGAAAAGACTGCAACAACATTTTAATGTTGAAAATTTTAGTTAACTGATCTGTTAAGTTCTCAGTCCAAATATACTTTAACTTTTCAAGCTCAGATACCCTTGCACTTATAGATGATAAATTTTAAGCTCCTTTGTGACATTTTTACGATCATGATAATTTCTTGAGGTTACATCTTCCAGTCAATATATAATGAGATTTGCAGAATTTACACTACTGCCACATGACATGTAGCACACATTTCATCAATATTTCAGATTCTCAGAGACCAGTAAGGGATACTATTAATTTCAAGTGTCACAGGATGTGGAAAAGAAGCTCTAATATATCCATTTTCTCTGTCAATCTGCATTTTAGATATTATTTATGATTTCTGCTATATTTTGCATCTGATCATAGTTTTGGTTTGTATCTGTTTCATGCTGAAGTTTTCTATGCTTTTATGCCAAGCAGTATTATGTTTACTACAGTGGTGTAAATAATAAACTCTGCTCTACAGTTTATTATTTATTTAAGCAATCTTGGCACAATGAATATATATTTTCTTTAAAGTTCAGCAACATACCACACACCCTCCTTGTGTCCCTGAAAAAGACCGTTTGAAATGTGAGAACTTGGTGAGAACTGAACACTTTCTTCTCTTTTCTTTTAATGATACTTTTCAGTACATACCCAGAAGCAGCTGTAAAATTAGATTACAGGGGGGTGCAAGTATGTTTAGAGTAATTTGTTTTGCCTGAAATTGGACATGCTCAATGCATTGTAATAACACGATTTCCTTTTCAATGCAGATTGTGTGCAATGATGAAAAACATACATTACATCTGATGATCCCAAAAGTGTTAAACAATTGTCATGGCATTGACAAATCACCACATAGCAGAACATCAAATACAGTTGCTAGGAGCCTGTATTTTCCTGCAGAAATAATAAGTGGGTTTCAGACTCATCTATTCAACAAGCCTCAGGTTCTCATTCCTGAGTAGTTTCTTTCAGTAAGAAGTCAGCTCATCCATTGCTGAAGTATATTGACCTACAGTTATTACTCCTCCATTAGAAAAACAAATAGAAGGCATGACCTGTCTCAGTCTGTTCACACTGAAGTACTACAATGTAGAGTCTTACTTCTGAATAAATAAATTGTGTTGAGTAGATTAGAACCTCTTGCTTCAGGCTTCTGACATCTGACCCAGTAGAGACAACACAGCTCTTTCTGTCAAGGACGATGGGTGAAAAATTATGTTCCATTATGAATAAATACCATAATCAATTTATTGTTTTCTAGAAACAGGCTCTTGAACCCATGCCATTGTCTTCTCACAAAAAAAAAAAAAGTACAAGTTCATACTCAGCTGCTTTTGAGGACTGCTGCTAATTTTGTTTCTCATGAGTATATGTGATTCTGCTATAAATCAAATGACAGCACTGTTGAGAATTGAAGGATGACCTGTAAATTTCAAGGGAATGTGCTGGCTACAAAATGGTGTCACATCTTCTGCTGAGAGGTTTGAAGTGACACTTGATTAAATTAGCTTCAGGCAGGAGTTCTATTCCCTCTAAAGCAACTAACGATGCTACAAGCAAAGCATTACAAAGCACACTAATTTTAAAGGGAATGCATATTTTGCAAAACAGATGACCTGTAACTTAATGATCTTGTTTATTGAAGTTAGATATCTAATGTTCTACATTTTAATCTGTGCTGAAGAACCCATGCTCCAGCCCATCAAAATCACATCCATGTTTGCTGCTCAAAGATCTCCACATTAGGGCAGATAATGCAGTAAAAAGAAAGGGATTATGCAATCTCTTCACTGCATGTATCAACTGATTTAGGAAGGCTGTAGTGTTATCAGGGCCATGAATGGACACACAGTGTTACTGTGTTGTTGACAGAAACAGCAAATATTTGAGGTATGCTTTTACTCAATGTGTTCTGATGACTTTCTTTGGAAAGTCCATAGCATTTCTGGACTTATTTGTCTTGGGGATTGTACTCAAGAGAGTAACACAGTCATTCCTCCTTAATGTACACTGTGACTAACACTTTTCTTTCCTTTAAAAGAACATGTAGGCATAAAACAAGATACAGAAATGTAAAGATTCAGATATTTCTGCTGTAAGAACACATGTTGAACCACAACATTCATATTTAAACAAAGCCATGTATTTTTATGCTCTGTGTGATCAAGTAAATGCCCTGATGATATTGACAAAGTCTGCCCTGAAGTTTCTAGTTATGAAGCACAATTCACAAATTTAGATTAATTAGAGTTCTGACAATTTGATTATTTCTTTAGTTATGCCATCACTTTTTATCAAGAGCCAAAAATGTGAAACAAGTTTCAATCATGGGTGTCTGTTCTAGCCAAGAGGAATTTTGAGGTGTGCTTGTAAATAATTTTTTTTGTAATAAATAATGATGTGTGGAAAGAACTGGATGATAAGTGGCAAAAATCAATTCCTCTGAACAGCATTTCACATATATTTTACCTACCTTCAGCTTTAAACCCCAACTGAACATTTGCAAAGTTAAATCAATGAAAAAAGAAACTTTGCAGATGTTTTTATTTTACAAGAAAAACAGAAGCAAGAACATGTTTTAGAATTATAACTGAAATACACTGAAATACAAACAAAATACAACTTTTTTCCCTTTGCCTTCCAACCTAGTAACAAATGCAGCATCCCAGAGATATGTTTTCTGTTGCAAGAAGACCCCTATTCAGATGGATTCTGTAGAGAATAAATAATCTTTTTCAAATTGGGGTGTTTGTCTCTGACATAAGACCTATCCCCCTCCATAGGCAATAGTCTGCTCTTAGTGTCTGCTTTATAGTTTTGTCAGGGCTTGCAGCTTGGTTTTGTTCAGTCTTTGAAGAATCTTCTGCAAGAGGTGATTTATTTCCCCCCTGATTCAGATGTCACTATTTAAAATGCATTCTGGTGAACTTTAAATGAGAGTGTAACAAATTAGACCAAAGGAGGCCCTAGGCATTTATAAAATTAACAGCTCAAGAATTAACAAATATTTTTCCAAATAAAACAACTCTAGCTCATTAAGTGTGAGGGAAAATTCATTTCAGACCTTCAAATACAACAGGCTACTAAGCAGTCAATTAACTTTTGAGTCATGTCTTGTCCTCCAAAGTGAATGTTAATGCCACTCTTACTTGAATATTATACCTAAGAAAGAACCATCCATTTCAGAACTAGTAATTTTTTAATGAGGCCACTTATTGGCCACTGCTAATGCCAGATATATTACATTCCTAATTTCAGTGCACCTACTGCCTACACTTGGTTTTGAGATTTAAGTTCTGTGCAAGAACAAAAAAAAATGATTATGCTGCAATAGTGAGAGTGATGGTTACAGATAGTAGAAGTTACATTTCCTTTCGCTTTCATATAAAAAAATTTACCATTTTACCACTTTTATCCATCACTTACTGCTTTCAGTCCTGCACATTGCAGTTGGTAGACCTCTTAACATGCACAGAGTACACATCTTAAAAAAAATTCACCTAGGGATAAGAAATGCAGGTTGCGATGCAGCTTGAAGTGCAGAATGGTTTTTACTCTGCTGAACCATATGCTTTACTCTAAGGAGTAGAATTAGAAATGGCTGAAAATTTTTCTAAAATTTACTCAGAAAAAAACCAAAACCTCCCAGAAGTAGGAGTAATGAGATGATAATTTGCGAAGAAGCTTTTAAACAGAAAGGTTCCATGGGTAGAGTTTCAGCTCAGATAAACTACTCTAAAGTAGAGAGTAGCTCCTTGTTGACAGAGGATAAAATTAGATGAAGAAATGCAACACTGTATCTGTGACTGTAGGCTAGAGATCTGCACAGCCAAACTCAGAGTTTGCAGAGACAGTTTTTTTGAACTCTGTAATTTCTCCTTACTTATGGAAGAATCATAGAACATCCTGAGTTGGAAGGGACCCAAAAGGATAATCAATTCCAACTCTTTAAATGAAGAAAGAATATTAACTGAAGAGGGAAACTTCATAGATTTGAGAGAGGAAGATATTTACAGTAAAGAAAGAGTGTACACAGAAATGTTGAGATTCCAGATATATATACCATGTTATCTTCAAGAGCAACAGCTACTGCTTAATTGTTAAAGCAAGATAATGTTTATCACACGTGTTTCATGGATATGCAGCAGCAGACAGATATATTTTGAAAAAGAACTTTTTAAGCAGAAAGTAATGAAGAAAACCTTGTTCACCAAAGATAACTGCAGCCAGTTAACATAGCTCTCCTGACAGGTTGGATACTGGGAGATCTGAGCCTGAACAGGAATTTTTTTGAACAACTTTTCCCCAGGCATAGTAAGACAAAAACAACTTCAAAAGATTTTGGTTTAACCCTCCTTAATTTCATTTTTCGTTTCATGAAACAAGAATCGCCAGGTGAGAAATCGTTAACTTCAGTCAAGGTACCTGATGGAGGTCAGGACAATCCTGAGGGTTTAACACTGTAGCATGGCACTTGGGAACTGCCTTTAGCCTGGGAAGTATCCATCAGCTCCAGGACGTTTGACTGCTTTTCCTTTGGAGCTAGTGACACTATGCCCAGAGTAAACTTCTATCTACATTGCAGCGAATTCAGATTTAGACAACATTGCTTCTACTTGCTGCCCTGCTCCAAAACTCAGAAAACATATCGCATTTTGAAACAGCATGTACAACTATATAGAGAACAAAATCCATAAAGCCTGTTTTGTCCAGGGCAAGAACTATGCTAATTTATACCTTGGAGAAATCAAATTTCACTGTTGAATTTAATGCCAATTAAGTAGACAATTCACATGCAACAGCAGCTTTTACAAAAAGAAGAGTGAAAATAGCCAATTTTTAGTTTTTCTCTGCAGTACACTCTTCTTTATTTCTGCAGCCCAAAAGCACATCTTGAAAATGTTAGTCCCTTCCATATATTTCTGGAAAGAAAACCCACCTCTATTTTTATTCTTATATTTAATTGCTATAGCCTTTTGCTGGATGTTATACCTCTTCAAACAAGCAACACAGATCTGAATTTCTCTTTCTCTTGTGAAAATCTAATCCTACCCTATCAGGTTGATAGATTCCAGTAACATTTTCATACTTGTTCTGTTTCAAAATGTGAGGGTAGATTTAAATTGGTTTTACTTGAAACTGAGCAACAATTGGTAAGCATTAAAGGCAGTTTTCTCTTCATCCTAAAGAATAATTTACCTCGGAGAAGAGAGTAAGTTGTTACAGTAACTGTAGAATTGAGAAATGCCAGCTTCATCCAGCCTGTCTCCACAGGAGACATTCAGTACAGATGGATTTCAGAATAACAATGAAAATTAAATGAATATTAAAAAGCAATTCACCTTTTGCATGCAATCTCAAGCTACTCTACACTCTTAATATTCCTATTTCAATGTAATTTGCTGCAGTTATTCTAGTATAATTTTATTCTCATAAGTATTCAGATGAGAACCTCTTGAGCAGTGAACAAAGATAACAAGAACTGTTTAACCTGGAATGTTAAAATTGTGTCTCAAGACATTACTTCCTGCGGGGACAATTGCCGCAAAAAAATAAGTGGGTACCAGGAGAAATGATTCTTAGCAAAATGTTTTTTACATCATGACGGTTCTTTCCCAATTCTTGAGCCATTTCAGCTGAACACAGTCTGAAACAGTACTTACACGTATTTTAAAAAATAAGAAAGCTACCATATTTCCTGATGAGTTTCCTTGTCTGTTTTGGTGGGTTTAAAACTCTCAAGGTTTCAACATTTTACACAGATGGACCAGGATGGATTAATACAAGACAAAATTTCTTAGGGCAATGAGGCATCTCCTGGGATCTTTTAAAGAAATTTGGTATACTTAGTGAGAGAAAATGCTTTCTAAAAACATCCTGAAATTTTACCCACAATAATCTCCCTTGAATTATTTCACTGACATTTACATCCAGAGGGAAACAAGGATGAATATACATTTTCTCAAGGTAGGCATCCTAATTTTCAAGAAATTAAAGAAATTCCAGGTTCACTAGAAAAGTCTGTAAGACCTAGTAAGTAAAGTCTTCAGAGTGCAATATATTTTTGCAAATCTGTGGAGATTTTTGTCTGATCTGAAATAGATATTCTTACCCTCACCCTCATTACTTCACTGGCATTTCAATTCATAGCTTAGGAGCACCTAAACTGTCAGCAGAGTGGAGTAAGACATGGAACTTAGATGGGATGTTCCCTTGAACTTCTAGTCACAAACACCCTCTATTCCTTTCCCTCATGGCTGCTCTCAATCCGTTCTCCGCCCAGCCTACATCCTTTCTTGGCATTGCCCCAGCCCGTGGGTAGGACCTTGTACTTGGTCCTGTTGAACCAACTCTTGTTAGTAGTAGGCCAGTTCCACAAGAAACTTTGGGTTAGAGGACCTAACAGCTCTCTCTCAATTCTTTTGGAGGTCAGTGGAACAACTGGATTTTTTCTGTTCGGTGTTTGGGATCTCTTTGTTCCTAAAAGCTCCTGTAGGCAGAGTCTGGAGTCAGACTGGGCTTCCAGGCTGTGTTACCCTGTTGTAACCTGTACACTGAAGTGCTTCTGCCTGAGAAGACAGACATTAAGTACCATTTAACCTCATCAGGAATCAGAAGATTTCATATGCAAAGTCTCTGCATGATTGAGATTCTGTTACTTCAGAAATAGTGGCCAATGCCCCTAACTAGTGAGCAGTAGAAGTGAAGTGTATATGCCATTGTTCAAGGACATGAAAAGCAGGCAGAGCAATTTATGACCAACAATGATGAAGTAGTACAGGAAATAAAACCTCCCTTAAATATAATTAATATGAGAAAGATCTCAGTGACAAGAGCACAATGCACATATTTTGCAAACAATAGCTCATTTTTCCTTTCTATCAGGAATTTAGTGGTACCTGACATCGAGTGTCTTAACTATCAAATACGTGAAAAAACTTTTGTGAAACAATCTCATGTTAATTCCCCTCACATAATAGAATGATAAAATACTTTGGGTTAGGAGGAGCCTTTAAAGGCCTTCTAGTTCAACATCCCTGGAAAGACCAGGACACCTTCAACTTGTTCAGGTTGCTCAGAGCCACATCCAGTCTGACCTTGAACATTTCCTGGTAGGAGACACCTAAGCAGTACTTACACAGTGTCAGGGTCTTTGCTGCCCCTCATTCCACTCAACCAGAGAGTTTCAAGCAGCTCCTGAGACCCACATCACAGCTTCTTCACCCTCTTCTGCTTTTCCCTTCTCACTGTGTCACAGATCCTCTTCATCAGCTACCACTTGCTACAGCCACTAAACACCACTTCTGCCTCATGTAACGCCCAAGTCACCCACTGAACTCCCTGGAGTTCAATTATACAATTTACCCAGCAGACACAGAGCTTGGGGCATCTCTTTTGAAAGGTCTGTCACCATTCTTAATATGTTCTTTTTTATCATAGAAATGTTAAAGTATATACATATTTAATGAAGTCTAAAAAACCTAAAAAGAGAGCTATAACTAGTTACACTGAACTGGGGAAACAGAAAAAAAATCATACCCGAGTGAAGCAGCTGTTGCCCTTACAGCAGGTGCTTTAATGACTGCAATTACTTAGTACCTAGACATCCCTAAATGGCACACTGAGCACTTCAAGTAAAAGTAAATGAAGCATTAAGCTAGTCATTGAAAAGCCTTTCATTTTCTCAAGTCAGCAAAGAGGTATAAGATTGCATAAGACCAAAGAAAGTAGTTTTATTTACAGATCTAGAAGCTTCCAGATGATCGGAAAAGGAAAGCCTGACATAAATTAGCACAATTTATTACTCTAGGAGAATAATAAAAAAAAAGATTGTGTAATTTTTGTGATTTCTTCCCAAGTTTTGTGTCTCAGTGTGCAATTAAAAACTAGTGGAAATGAAATTTGCTGTACACTCATATTACTGATTACTTAATTTTGTAGGAGGTAATATCCAGCCCTTTTAAATTTCTTGAAGTCCCAGGTTTCACTTTGCAAGACAAATTGGTGAGACAACCTTTAGCAGTTGTTGATTTTCCAATAAAAAAGTCTTCTAAAGTAAAAGAAAAAGGCTCAATTTGCAAAAGGATCATGCTGGTTATGACCTTCATTTAACCCATAGAAAATAACTTGTCTTCAGTAAAGGGCTGATTCAGGTGGTTTTGCCTTTGCTGCTGCTGTTGCTAAGATGCCCAAGATTCCCCTCAGACTGTCAGATAATTTATTCTCAATCTCCAGCAATGTGAAACTCATCAGTTTCAGATTACCTGGAAAACACTGTGTAAGAGCCTACATTTTTTTCTATCATCTCTCTATCCAATTGTTAGGAAAACCTCCAAACCTATTAAAAGTATATTCACAGATAAGTGTTATCAAAGCATGTCTTTCTCACAGGCTCAGTGTTCCACGGAAGTGTCTCGTCTTGGGCAAACTGCGTGTCAGAGAACAGCGGTGTCCGTTGCACGTGTTGTTGCTGATCTTGATCTTAACTGTATTTTCCTGCTGCAGGTGTTCGGAGCTGTCTTTGGATCCAAAAACCTCTGGTTTGCTGATCCATGAATTTCCCTTTCACCTCTGCTAATCCACCCCAGAATTCACTGGGAGCAGATCAACACAGCTGGCCAGCACTCATCTGGGGAAAATGCTTGGATGCTAAGATGGAGAACAATAGTCACACTCAGTCCCATCATATGGTGGTGATAGATGTCTCATTTCTTTAGTAGCCTACACATTTTTGAGAACTTATCTAGCTCTGCTCCAGACAAAATTGTTTCTCTGTCTTCCATCTATGGATGAACAGGGTTTAAAGTATTAATTCACATCCTTTGGCATAATGGTTTATTACATAGGGCAGGTAAGTAGGTCTGTCATTGTCTTTTCCTTCCGGGACTGGAGAATCATCATCAACATCCTTTGTTGTCCTGAAATCTTCCTCAGTTTGTGATATAACTAAAGCTTCCAGACTATAGCTGGGATTATTTTTCTGTCCCATCAAATACCAATGTGACTTGTGTGTGTGACTATACAGAATTCTTGCTCCTAGGAAAAAATAGAAAATTGTTTTGTCCAGAAACTTCTTCTCAGGCTTATTTTTTAAAACTGGAAAATCAGTTTTCCGAATGTGCCAAATACAAACAACACATTGTTTTCCTTTTGTGTTTCATTTTACGTCTTATCATCTAAAGAAAATAAATATGTTTTCCCTCTCTATAGCTCTCATTGTTTAAAACAAAATATATATACAACTTGACCTTTACCAGCAGACTGATCACATCTAATGCTATTCCAGCCTCAGGAAATACAACATTTTGAAAATCAAAATTGTACCATCAAAACATAGCCACAGCAGTAGTCCTACTGGCCATGGGGAGAACTCTAAGAGCATAAACAAATTTGAGATAAGGTCAAAGGTTCTTAGTCATAAACAACTTTCATAAACAACTTACTGTTGTGTTTACAGGTCCTGTGTTTTCACTGCTAAATAACAAATATAGAAAGAATCACAGACACAAAAATTTTGCAGTAACAAACATGATAAATAATGGAATCACATTTCCCTCTTCCTTTTCTCCTTTACTCAGTGGAGCGCTCACTGTGGTTGTGAAGCTTCAATGAAGTATAGGTTGATGAAGATTGATGTATGTCTAAAATTAGTCTTAATAAAAGATGCACTGCTGTGCACTGTAGCATTACAGATTGTGAGTACTGATGTACTTACTCATCAGGGATTGCATTGTACAAATTCCAGCTACGGACTTTAGCTACAGGTTCTTCTAGTACCAGAGACCAATAAGCTGTTGATAACTCTTTATAATGCTTTCTTTGGGCAAATCTCTAAAGACATTGATGACATACTTGTCACACCTGCCCTATGTTTACAAGTTAAATTGCAGATTTACTTGTCTCAATTGATTCGTATTATGCCATACAATACAATGATCACTTTCTTTGTATACCTAGGTATAAAAAGTGCTGCCACTCGCCCACAACAGGATGGGAAGGAGAATCTGGAAAAAGATTTTAAAATCCTGTGTTGAGATAAAAACAGTTTAATAATTATAACAAAGGAAAATATAATTATGATGAAAATAATAATGATCATGACAACAACAACAACAATACTAAAGGAGAGGAGGAGAGAGAGCTAAAACTCAAAAATAGAAACAAATTATACACAATCCAATTACTCAGCGCTTGCTTGCTGATACCCAGCCTGTCCCTGAGCAGCACTCAGAGTCTTTTCTGTGTAACTCCTCCAGTTTATATCCTAAGCATGACATTCTGTGTTATGGAATAGACCTTTGGCCATTTCAGGTCACCTGTCCCCAACCTACTCTTGCTTTTAGCTACTGTTAGGAAATTTTTTTTTAATATATTTTTCTTCTGAAGTACGCCAGTTGGAACATTTGGATCTTATTTCAATTAATATACTAAATTTTTCAGATGAAAATACTTATATTCATACATTTCTTTAATCATACAAAAAATTAGACTCTACATTGAAGCAAATACATTAAGAACATAAAAAATGTTGACCAACCCAGTATGAAAAATTTTTACAGATTAATAAAATTACAGATAAAAATGCTGAAGTTTCATTATTGCCAGTGTATCAAAGAAGAGGTAATTTTTTCTAGTTACCTAAACAATAATTACCAATTATTAATTATAAAATTAGGCACCAAAAATTAGACATCAAAATACAAAAGGGATAAATGGAAATTTGAGGAGGTATATTTGGCAGATTGGGAAAAGATGTAAAACACAAAAGAAAGGGATTATAATTTATACGAAAAATTATCATATATGATATGATATGATGATAAGATCATATATGATATGATCATATATGACATGATCAGAGATCACATTTCTATTTGGAATTTTCTCCTAAAAAATCTTTAAGTAAGCAGACCCTCTTCTGTTTCCAGTCACTTTTCAAACATTTATTGACCTGTACCATTTACCAGGATTTCCTCAGAAACCTGATGAAACCTGACCACAGGCAGCAGCAAAAATAAACATGCTAGTGGGAATTCATCCCCAACAGCATTCAGTGCTTTGAAAGTGTTTCTTCTCCATGAGGCCAGTCCCAGGTATTTTGTTCACTGACTGGTCCTCCTTTTCAGCTGTTGGACTTAATTATGAGGACATTTTGGCAGGCTTAAGCAGCATGGCTCTATAAATAGTTTCTTAATAAGACTTCTTGTTTGATTATTTTAGTGTCACTTGCTCCGCATTGTGCACAAGGTTATGATTTAAAGAACGATATGTAACACTGGTGTTAGAGGTGGTTAAAGCAGAATGTTTAGTACTATAGCATTCAGGGCTTAGAGGTGTTTTGTGCCTTATGTGTTTTTAAAGCTTAGTATTGATCTGCTGTCTAGAGCAAGAAAATATCTCAATAATTAAAGGCTTAGAAGAAAAAAAGGAGACAACCAAGGCAAGGAAGTAGATTAAAAAAATCCAAGAATGAGTAGGTGGGAGGGGAGGGAACAGACTTTTGTTACTAAGATTGCTAGCCTCCTTGAAATCTGAGAAACAGGGAAAAAAGGGAACTACTTCTATATTTCTGCACTGTCTAATGATACATGGAGTGACTTGTTAGAAGAGAAGCAGCATCCATAATGTCATCAAAGGCAGAACTTTCACTCTGAAGATTTCATTCGGTCGAATTTCCTATAAAAACAGAGTAATGTATTTCACAAATATATTTCTATTATTGCAACTTATAAACAAGGATACTAAAAGTCGTATCCGTGAAGTATTTCTGTCTGACATGATATTGTTACCTGCATTGACACTTTTGGACTATCTGGGAAATGGAAGCCACTTATGCATCAGCTTTTGACTTGCACTTCTAAGGAACTTTCATGAGCTAGCTTTGAGCAGTGCCATATTAATTGAAATAAAATAGCACCTAGAGGTATGGAAACAAAATGCATCCACATTCTGGCTTTAGTTACAGACATTTCTAAAATGCCACTTAAAAAAAAAAATCAGGATTTACTGAGGAGGATCAGCCAGGTCTCAGTTTAATGGTTGGCCTAGAGCTAATGTAGGGAGTAACTCAGAGAAGCTAGTGATCTTACTGGAACAAGGGGCATCTGTCTGGGCAGTTGGAATTACACAAATGATATCAGAAATTCAGTGTTGGTGGGAATTGGGTAGCTGGTGACTTGTACTTAGAGTGAGAAAATAAATAAAGTTAAAGTAAAGAGAAGACAAAGTACAAAAGTCCCAAGGCAGGCTTTGATACATTAAAGTCCGGGATTTGAGTTAGCTTAGCCATTAGTATTCAGAGCTGAGCAAAATGAAGCAGCAGGGAAGGACCACCTGGTGCAGGGCACAGTGTTCCAGAAGGCTTTTGTACACCTTAGAGTCTTATTAAATTTGTGTTGTCCAAAACATGTTTAGAAGCAATTACAAGAATGGCTGGAAGAGATGCTGGGTAGCAAGCAGAGCACAAAGGACATAAACACTAGAAAAGAATGTAGTACAGTGATATTCAGTACAATATTCAGCTCCATATTAGTAACTGCTGGGAGATATTTCTTACCTGTACATTGTGCCACTGTGCATTAAATAAATATAAGATTTAGTATTGCCTAGGGCAGGCAAGGGATGGACGTATTTTAGACCTGTTTTGTGAGACCTAGCCCTAAGTGTGCAATAATGGACCTAATTCTGTAAAGCAGTGAAAGACAAACACAAATTAGTACTTATTTGTTTTGCCAAGGACCTTGAGTAAAATGGTATGCTAACAATTCTGCTAAAGGCGTGAAATCCCTAAGAATGCAGCCCAGCAGACAGTGCAATCCCCTGTGGTAGAAGATATGCAAAACCATCAGGACATTCATGGAAGCTACTGAAAATATGTAACTAGCATTTAGCAAGGGAAGGATGGAATGCTTTGTCTCTCTCCAGTGAGATGGCTTCTCCCTTGAGAGGGTAAGTATCCCTGTTTGAAATGATGCTCAAAGGAAATTGCAATAAAGCTGTAAAAATAATACCCCACTACTACACAAAACCAGACAAAAATTCAGACCAGATCCACTTCTTGGATGCTTGGAACTATGGTGAGTAAAGCTTTCCTTTGCAGATGAGAGCTCCCTCATCTGAGCGGGGAGGGAGGTGGGAATCCCTTTAAGTCTGTGGGGACGTGAGCACCAGCGAAGGGACCCTGCACCTTCCAGAGCTGTGCTTGTGACAGAGAAGCAGGGCAGACAGTGGTCCACAGCCTCAAAGACAAGTAAGGAATTAAAATACCTTTGGGGGGCTGATATGATTCTCCCTTGGGTATTGTAGACCTAAGCCAGACTGCCTCTCTCCAAGGACTGTGGAGAACCTGATGACAATGAGGGAGTTTGTGCCGAAGCAGGAGCTGGGACTGAGTTTGCTGGGTCCTTGACTTGCTATCTACACTGGGGGGTGGGAGCTGCACCTCTGCTGTGGTGACAGAGGATTTCCTCTTGCAAGAGACACTGAAAGCTGAAGGTAGATAACTAATGTCATTCATCCTTCCCCCTGAGAGTTGTTGGGAGTTACAAAGGATTTGTGGCACTGATGGGGACAACAGGAGCCATCAAACAGGACAGGAGGGGACATTCCAGTGCTGTTCCTTGGATGCATAAGGAGAAAGGACCCATATTCTGGGTTTCCTAGAAATAGTTATAGAACTATTTAAATTACTAAAATACCTCTAAGATCATTGAGTCAAATTATTAACCCAGCACTGCCAAGTTCACCACTAAAACATAGCCCTGAGTACCACATATGCAGATCTTTTAGATACCTCCAGGGAAGGGTCTCTTCCTCCAAGACTGATCTTGCTGAAGAATTATCTTCTTCTTCCTCAGTAGCAGCAGAAAGAAGATGGAATTGACTCTTCAGCCCCCACAGTCCAGCTCTGACCAAGTCTAGGGTGACTGACTCACAGCATTATTATCAGGGGACAGGAAGGGACAGAGCTGCCACAGACACTGAGACAGAAGCCTCAAGGAGGGGAAGAAGTGGTAACAGAGAACACAGTAACCTCCACTGTCTGACTCATCCCCTTTTCATTCTTCTTGGAAAAGCTCATTTGGTTCCACAGTGACAAGCTGGGAATCCACAGTGTGGCTGGGGTGCAGAGCTCATGATGCACAGGGAAGGCAGAGGCTGCTCAGCATAACTGGTTTAAGGCCCTATTTCGTTCTGCACACAAATGTGTGATAGCTTTACTGTTTATATCAAAATGCTCAGGCTGATGGTCCATCTTGGAAGCTGACCCACAATTACCAGAATTTACCCTCTCAAGGGAGGAGCCATCTCACTGGAGAGAGAGACAAAGCAGAACTAGCTGTACCACTGAGGAATATCTGCAAATGCCCTCCAAAGTGGGCATCCTTACTCCTCCGTGCTGCCAAAGGGAATAGCAGAACAGGCAGAGGCATCTAGACACAAGAGACAATATGAAGCTGCTTACACAGTCCTGCTATGCTAATATCCTCAAGTGGGTTTATTTCTAATGGGCCTTCATGTCCCATCCTTGCAGCACTGATTAGAGGAGTTAGGGATTGTGATTTCACTGTCTTGCTCTGCATAATATGTACTGAAAAAAAGCTGAGAGGAAAAGGAGGCAGACACAGGGAATGGAGGATTTGTGCATCTGGGTAATAAATAAGCCATATAGGGCAGAAGCGAGAAATAAGAGACACCTGTTTCTGGCTTGGCTTGATTACTTTTCACCAAAGTAAAAAACAACCTTGCAAATGTCCTTAATGTAGAAGGTAATGTCTTTGTTACTATGCAAGGCTGGCATTTTCTGGCATAAGCCTGTGTTAGAGATTTCGGATTATAACAATTTGATACTCAAAAACAAAAACTACGCTTGAAAGGAAGATTTCTTAAATAACTTGGATAACAAATAGACAATTCAGGATGTTACCTTGATTCTGCAGAACTGTGGTGAACATGTGTGCATGAACCAGCATAGGCAGGGCACAGGAACAACCACAAGACCACCGATAAAATGCGAAGAAGTAAATTTAATTTTGTTACCTCACCAAACAAGGAACCCCATAGCAGCATCCAGGCAGAGATGCAGGCACTGTTGAGTTTGGTCCATACTAAAGGTTCCTCCACTTGGATCCCTCAGCCCTGGCTGCCAGGCAGTGTTTTACCCTCCCTTGCCCAGGATTTCCCCAAGGAAAATGGGCTCTCACCTGCCAGTCCAGGAGGGGCTCAGCCATGCCCCACACGTATTCTTTTGTTTTATACAACCTTATGAGAAGCCCAGCATGAAGGATCTTTAACTTTAAAAAACCCCTAATCTTACACAAGCAGCACATAATCTGACTGCTCTTCATTGCTGTATGCGATATATGGCTGATTATAATTTATGAACTATTGAGGAAATTGGCTCCAAGGCTAAGCCCATCCTTGTGACAGACATGTCACAAAAATGCAAATAAAACAGATCCATGGTCATGGAATTTATCCTACTGGAACAAATATTTTAAAGGAATGATATATTTATAATCTATAATATAGTCGTTTATACCAACAGCAGAAGTAGTAAAAACTGTACAAGTGCACAAAGTCTCTGTAAAGCAAAGAGTAAAGTTAGCAAATGAATTCCATTATGTCAGAAGAAATTACAAGCAAAATTTATTCCTAACAAAAGACAATATTCTAGGTGGCATTTTCTCTTTCCTGTTTCAGTTTCATTCCCAATAAATCCTGTGGGGTTTTTTTGTCTAAAAATGCCAGTTTTCTCTATAACTATATTGATTTCTAAATCAAATAGTTCTAAAACTGTTATTTCCTAAATAGCAATACCAAAATGAGTGAAAACCTGGTACAGAATGTTTTGCTGCTGACTTCAGTGAAGCAAAATCTTTGTTTCTGAAGAAGCCATTAATTCCTTACAGGACTTAAAACATAAAAGCATGTACATGCACACATACTTTTTATCCTCAAAATTATGTAAGAGTCAGAATAGCAAACCCAAAGTCTGTACATTAGGGATATTATCTAAGCCACCAATAAAATACTCTAAAGCAAAATAAGACAATATTAGTGAAACAGAAAACAAACATAAATTATATTCTGTGTATGGGACAGAAGAGATGAGCTACTCCAGAGAAATAAGAGGGTCATCTCAAGCACAACAGATAGGAAAGATCACTAGGCAGACCAACAGTTTTAAGGTCATTTTTAAGACCAGCTTTTAAAATATATAATACAACTCAGGAGCAAATCTGTTGCCAAATTACAAAAAACATACATAATACAAAACCATTTTAAGAAATTACATATTTTATTTTTGTTTTACAGACACAAAGAAATGGGACAAACCCCTTAATTTATAGACAAAAAGTCGTTTCTCTTGCACCAATTTTAAGAAACAAGACAGTAAAAATAATAATAATTGCAGCACTAATCTGAACAAATCGCAACAGGTAACAGCCAGTTCAGATGCAGCTGATGTGGAGAAAGCAATGCAACTCAAACCCTAGCTGGGTCAGCTTGGGTTCTAGTGCCACCTGCTGAAATAACAGCAGCCTTCCCCTTGCAACCACATCTAATGAACAATTTTAATTAATCCTCTGCATTAAACAGCAACACACAAAGAAAGGTCACGAAGAAGATGAAGAGCTTGAGTAATCTAAGTGCACATCCAGTGAGCTGTACACTGAATGTAGTAAATTGAGAACCTTCTCTTGAATGATGTCAACCTGCTCTGAAGGGCAGTAGTCATCCAAACTTGATCTGTAAAAAAAAAATAAAAGAAGCATGAGAATACAGAGATCACCACCATAACCACATTGTGCATTCCTGCAATGCTCTGTGGCTAGGCTGCAACTTCTTTCAAACTGTGGCAAGTTTTGCCTCCCAATATCCCTTTGAAGCACAGTGCTGTGCTTCTCATCACTACATTTTACATTTAATACAAAGTCTGCAGTAGATCAGGAACATGATGTAATATTTCCAGTTCTACTCTCTTTCTGAATCTGGCACAGAACACACTGTCAGTCAAAGTGCAAGCAAATGATCCAATTAAAGGACACACAGAAAATTTAGATTGAAAAATTGAAATGCTACTGGTAAAGTAGGCAGGAAAACTTGAAAAACATCTTCACAATACCTGGCATATAGCATTTTTTACAGTATCTATTAATGAACTTCAAACAGATGCTAGTGAAAACTGACTTCCTGAATTTTTTATCTGTTAAGACCTACAGAGATGATTCTGGTTTCTCCACAACAGTGGATAATAACCCTGCAATTGCCACAGCGAATAGTTTTCTTTTATTGCAGGCATTAGCCATACTAGTTCTTGTTGCCAAAACCAGTTTCGTATCAGCTTCTGCTATCGTTGCCTGACCTTTAAGAGCACAATTAGTATTTCTGACTGATTAAACTGCAATAATTTGTCAAGAGGCACACTGTGGTCTTCAAATTAAATTTTTTCAGGCCAGTTCTTTGGTTCTCCCAAGTGCCTGGCCTCAAACTCCATTCTGTTATTCTAAGTAATATCCTTACAGTCCTGGAAGCCTAACTTTTACCCCATAACAAAGTTTTACTAGAGCTTTCAAGAATATAAACACCTTTCAGTCTACTATATGAAAACTAGTTCCAGCAAAAATTTCACTGAAAAAAAGAAATCCTATCTGCAGTACAATTAACCCTAGAGCAAGGGAGTAAGGTAGGTGGGATTTCAGCCCAAGCCAGCTTTGCCCTAATTAGCTCAAGTAACACAAGTAGAGATATTTGAACTCCAGTGACAGCTATCAATCCCAACATACACAAGGCCTCATCACAGCCTTTATTTAACCTGTGCTGAAGCACTACAAGGCTTTCACTTTAACAGAGTTTAAGACAGAACTAGTGCTATACTGGCAGTATCATTTAGCTTCATGAGCACAGTCTGGACATTTTAAAGTGAAAGTATTTGCACAGTCTTACCGAGCAACTGTCACCAGTGTGGGCTTGGGCAGATCTGTCAGTAGAACTTTAATGGACTGTATGAGGCCTTCGATCTCCTCTTCAGTGCTAACATGGTGAGGAAGCTCCACATAATCACAGGTCAGACCAGCCTGATGGACCTGTGGGTAAATTAAAGAGATGATTTAATTTCTGTTGATGAGTTATCAATACAGCTTATGCATGTAGGAAGTCTTTAGGATACCATCCCTAGCCCATCAGGTAACTTGCACCTCTTCAGACAGTGGGGGGTTTTCCCCTAGCTTGTTCTTTAAACAAGTAAAATTCTGGAGATTGTATGGATTATTTCCTTATCTCCAGTACACAGTACCCCTTCTTATGAATTCAGAGTATGCTGCAGCCCTTAAAGATGATATAGCTCTGATAGGTTATAAAGAGGTACCTTATTTTAAGTTCTAAAAAGGAGATCAACAGACTGGTGAAATTTAGCTTCCATTCACAGAATGCAGCCCAAGACATCACAGTCCAGGAAGATCACACTAAAGTTGCCTAAATGTAGACAGACAAGCAGACTAGAATTTCATCAGCTTTGAAAGGAAAAGCTGATCTAAGTAATAAGATATAAAACCCAAGGAAAATTACCAACAGTGCATGAAGTCCTGAATCAAGAAGCAAGCCTGAAAGGAAGTATGACTCTCCCTTCCTGTCGAAGCTACGCTTTTGACATCTGTCTGCTTCGTGCTTTTTGTCACCTACCATTTCGTAGTCTGGGCTTTCCATCCTGGTTTTCAAACTGTGAACTAGTTGAACAAGTGGCTTCAGTCTGGAGTTAAAACAAAACCAAAATTTGTCACAATCAGTTGGAAACATTTATATACCTTAAACAGTTAGGAAAAAAAAAGGGCGAGGAAAAAAGAGGGAAGTAGAAGTTATGGCCTAGGATTTGAAAAGGAAATTTGCTCCTCTGTGTCATCTTGCATCTGCAGAAATGGAAATTATCAGTATTATTGTACTGTTTCACCAGGTCTTTCTTATAAAGTCCCTATATTCATACTTGCCTCTGGCAAGTCCTCCTTGTGCTTCTTTTAGGATAGATCTGCAGAGAAGCTGTTGCAGCTCAAAAGTCATATGAACTTTATAGAAAATTCTTCTTGTCACTGTTACAGAGGCTGTACAGTAACTGCTGCATTTGCTGTGGAAAATGAGTGATTTTCCTATCAAGGAAAAGCTCCCTGTCTCTTTTCATCTGAAAACTTTTCACATGAAAACATCTAGTTTAAAAGCAGAGTGATGCAGTTCACATTTTTAGTGGAGATTGTTGCTCAGATACACCTCCATTAACCTCCATTTTTCCAAAGAAAGCAGAACCTTTGGGAGCACCAAAGAACTGCTTCTCCATGTCCTCCTTGGTTTTTTGTCTTTTTTGAGAGCTGTGCTATACACTGATGACCAAGGTTTTAGTCACCAAATATGCCTCCATACATGGAAAACAAAACTTGCATGAAGCTGTGCAAGACTGGGCTTCCAGAGCTTACAGTAGTGCTTAAGACAGTAGACTGCCTTTCCTTTTGTTTTGTCTCTTTCTCCTCTAGAACTAGAGGAAAAAGTGCATACTTGCATAGAACCTATCATTTTCTGTTATCAAAATGCCAGACTAATCAGTTCTCAAACTTCTATTTGCAATTTAGGCCCCTTAGAAATCTCCTACCCAGGATATGAAGCCCATTTCTGTAAGGTTTCTTCATCATCACTGTCACACAAATCTGCAAATGCTGCTTCCAGATCTTCCAGCTGATGAACACGGTTTTCAACACAATCCAGCAAGTCTTCCTTTAAATAAGCATATACAAAAGTATGTTAGGAAAAAAAAGAGGTAAGAACATCATGACTTATCCTATGATTTAAATTCCCTAATGATTGATCTAATGGAAGTGGGGAATCAGAAAGAACTGATTCACCCCTACAGCACATCTTTTCAAGAGGATCATAACAAATGCCTGCAGAAACTGTTATACCTTCAGAATAAATCACCTCACTTTGTTCTGTTTTTCCCAGTATAAATTTAAAAAAGCCACCTTTTAAATATGTACCTGTTTTTATTATGATTGACTAATAAATATAAAAATCAATCTGCCAATATTCAACATATCTTTATTTATTCACATATATTAATTATATTTCATTTATTTGTGACAATTAAATCTGTTGAATCTCTCTATCAGTGTTCAGATGAGATTATGAAAGCCTGTATTTCCATGTTTTAGGAGCTCACAAAATGAAAAGTACATTACAGTGGCATAATACTGTCCTTTCCACACCTGAACAAAAAGGTAAAATACCAATTACACATTCATCACAGCTCTGACTATGAAGGAAGAGCAACAAGGGAAGGAACAGGAGAGCCTGAAGGGAGGACTAAAAAAAAAGAAAAAAGAACCAGCCACCAAAAAAACAAGAAAAAAAAAACCATCCCACCAAACCTAAGCCGTTAAGCCATAAAAAGAACAAGTTTGCTGGTGACTTACTAGGTTTTAATTCTTTCCATGCCAATTACCATTTGTTTACAGAAACAAATTTTCACACTCATACTAAATATTTATGCAATTCACATGTTTAATCAAAACATTTAATAGAAAAAGAATTCTAGGATGCTGCTGATTAACATTCAGCTGCACAGCTTTTAATGTGAGACCACTTCATTAAGCACCTTTGATAGGTTCCTTCCTGTTGTCGTAACTCATTTTCATTGGGTAAATAAAAAGAATCATTTCTTCACACATTCCACAAGGAAGCAGCATACCTCTGTTGCATTTTTATGTGGCTTCTTGAAATTGTACAACTCTTGCAAAAGCTCATATTCTGTCTTTAAAAAAGAAAAAAAGAAGAAGAAAATGACTCTTCAAATGAGAAACCCAATCCTCAAAGCCTTCAAAAGAAGATCATTTCCTTACCCTAGTACTACAGACAATAATGAGCCTAACAGCCTCTCATCAGGACAAGCTACCACTCTTTGAATAATCAACACTACTGTGCCTTTTGAAAGGCAGTCTCCTGATACCATCATGGCTTTCTAAGCACAGGTTATAGAGGGTAAAAAATGATAAAGGCTCTCATCCCCCCGCAATGAATCTTGCTGTGGGTATTTGGAAGGTAACCACTGGAAACCCAAGCATAGCTTTTATGTCCCAAGCAACAAGCAGAAGCTGAGTATACCCCTGAGTTTGAACGTACACTCAATATTGATACCAAGTGTAAGAAACTTCCCCTCTTTGGTGGTTGCAATTCTTTACTACATACACTCCCTTAGAAATATTTCTTTAAAACATTACCATGAATCATTAACCATGATCACCTAATCTGCTAATTTAGCTTAGATGAGAGTTTCTCCATAGACATAAATACTAAGGCTGAGACTCTTTTGTGAATGGTATGAGGCTACTCAATTTCCATACTGACCTGTGTGTACATTTCTTTAAATGGATTTTTAACTGAAAAAAAATCTAAGTCGATGTCCAAAACATATGCATCCCCTTTCTGCAGTACTTGGCAGACATCTTTAACAATGTCTCTCATTGGGCATTCACTGGTTTTGAGACAGCTTGAAGCTGAGCACTCTGCCAAAGGTTCTGCCCCATTCAGGGCACCTGCATTTTGTATCTCCTTTTTCTTCACACTTGGGACAATGTGATCAAAGTCACCAGGATCCACTGAAGAGGCAGAAGTGGCACTTGCTGTGCCATCTGTATTTAGCTTCAGTCTTTTAGCAGATGCTACTTCACCATTTCCTTCACAGCTGTTGGATGATTCAGTAGGATTGATGAGAATGACGTGCAAATTTAAAGGCTTCTGGTTTTCTAGCTGATCAGCAGGAACATAAAGACCATCACTTAAGAAGTAATTATCTGTGCCCGTAACCCTACAATTGACAATAACTCCCAGTTAATACACATCTTGGCAAAGAGCTTAGGAAAAAGCATTTTATACTTTAGGGATCCAGAAAAGAATGAATATATGTTTGATGGCTAATGAAAGCAAAAAAAAAACTGCGTAGAAAAAGTAATTTATTTTAATCCTCAGGTTTAAATTACATTAAAGTTTCTTCTACTTCTTTATTGTGGAATATATTAAAATCCACTCTATATTTTTTATGATAACCCTACAAAGTTTCAATGGATAAGAAAAAGATAATGCATTATGTGCTACTAAGATTAATTTGAAATTGAATTGTATTTTAAAGACAACATCCAGAATTGGCAAGATATTATCAATACTATGGCACATAAGATTGCAAATCTATGGATATTTTGTCTTGGTTTTATCATTTTCTAGGAAAATTATGATAGTTGGGTTTGAGAACTGCCCTGAAATGCATTAATATTGACTTAGTGAAAGTACAATATTCATAAGTAGAATTTAATTTTTTTTTACCCCCAACAGATTCCCTAAGTGATAAACATGGTAACTAGAGGATAAATAGCTAACTATCAATTGAATCCACTTTAAAAAAAACCACAAAACAACTAACCAACCAAAAGGAAGAATAGAATTTCTGCTTACAGTGAAAATTTAAAGAATTGAATTTTCAACCTGTATTGCAGTACATTAAGCCTTAAGCATCATAAACTCAAATTACAAATAAGATTAAGAAGTTAACACTTGAAGTGTGAACTTCTGCTTGCTTGTGGTAAGGCCTTATTTGAATACAGGCTATCACCATCAATCAACCACAAAGACAAATAATTTCCTAAGCAGGAGAAACTTGAACTTCAGTCTTGTGGATGGATTACCCTCATTTTGTCAAGGCGAGAGGCTGGATTGCAACTCCATGTTGTTGACAAGACAATCACAGCACATCTTCCCAGGAATTCTGCAGGGTTCACCATGAGCTCATAGTACCTTAGTGTCCACTAATGAAGAGGCTGTACCTATTGCCTATCCAACTCTTGTCATCAAAACTTTTAGGACATTTGTATTTATGAGGACTCTTTCCCTTTCTTCCTTCATGGTTTTGGTTAAGCCTAGAACCTGAAGAAAATGTACCCGACTGTCTTCAAAAGGAAATCTGAAATGTTGTTCTCATGATTGCTAAGGCCACCAGTGACAGAGCTATTCAACCATCATGAATTATTCCTACATATTGGCTAAATGATTAAATGGAATTAAAGAAAGCAATAGCTTTTTTTAAAAAATCATTTAGGTTCCCTTTAGGCTTCAGATTCAGAACTATAGAGATTTAAGTGTTTTCTTTAAGGGGGTAAAACAAAGCATTTCTCTGCTGTTTTCTGTTAAACTTGTTTCAAAAGATTTATTCTGCTATGCTCACAAGAGACTTGATTTGCAAATATCCATTAAAGCTGCACAAAATCACAACAGTGAATATGGTGAATGCAAAATTATTATGGACTGCATCCTGCAGAATGGTGAGGGGCTCTGATTTGAACTTGAATCACAGAATAATTAAGATTCAAAGAGACAACTGGGAGTCTCCAGTCAACCATCTGATCAAGGCAGAACTGACTTCAAAGCTAGATGAGGCTGCTCAGGTCAACTGTCCTTTATCAAATGATGGAGAATTCACTACCTGAGTGCCTGTTTCAGTATTTAATTAGATTAACTTCAAAAAACCAAAAAAAAACTCCAAACAAACAAAAAAACCCACCCCACACTAGAAAACCAGCCATGGCTGATACCAAATAATTTTACTGGTTAGACCAAAGACTAAATTGATACAAGTCTAACTGCATTAGGCTCTAAGCAAATAATAAATACAAATTAAATGTTCATCTTTATCCAAGAAAACAAAAAAAATCCAATGAAAAGCTATAGAGACAAACAAAAAACAAGAAAACAAAAATAATTCCAATGAAAAGCTATAGAGATGGCTTTTCTATTACTGATTTAATTTACCTGATTGTTGTTGTTGATACATCTTTCCCAATTAAAAAATTGTGTTTCCCTTCCGAGATCTGCTGAGCCCAGTGTGGGTGAAGCCACACTACTTGAGAAATATGGCCAGCATAAACAGCAGGCATAATCCAGTTTTCAATACTTAATTCACTGTAATCAGTAGAGAAAGACAGAAGATAGCAATGTTACTTTCCCTATAAATAAAAATGGTCAAGAACACCACAAACATCTTCCACATCTTGAAGGCCCCTGTGCAAATCATCTAAAATTAGTACTCCATGTAAGGGTAACATCATCAAAGAAAGAAAAAGAAGGAAAACTTTATTAGTAAGACAAACCAACAATGTCTGTATTACGTATAAAAAAGTTGGGACACAGAGTGAAATTGGCTTAACTTTTAGTGTGGCACTTTGATTATAAACTCCTTAGTGGTGAAGCTTAGTGTTAGATTAATGGTTGGACTCAACAATCTTAGAGGCCTTTTCATCCTTACTGACTCAGTGATTCTATGCCCTTTTTCTCTTGATAGATCAGATAGAGGAAAGTGCAAGGAACATCATCAACATTGTTCTAAATAACTTCAAACAGACCTCCTTAGAGTGTTGTATTGTAAACTGCTCCAAGTACATTTTAACTGTCAGCCCAGTAATTAAAGTGAGTTAATCCCCATCCACAGGATTAGCACCTTTCCTCATTATCAAGACCCTATTTTTTTTTAGGTGTATGATGCCAACTGTATCCTGGGCTGCAGCAAAAGAAGTGTGATGAGCAGGTCACAGGAGGGGATTCTACCCCTCTATTCTGCTCTTGTGAGACCACACACCTGGAGTGCTGCATCCAGCTCTGGGCCACCCACGTAACAATTACATGGACCTGTTCAAGCAGGTCTGGAGAAGGCCACAAAGATGATCAGAGGGCTGGAATACCTTTCCTATGAGGATAGGTTGAGACAGTGGGGGTTGTTCAGCCTGGAGGCTGCACAGAGACCTTATAGAACCTTCCAATACCTCAAAAGGGACTACAAGAAAGCTGGAGAGGAACTTTTTACAAGGGCATACAGTGATAGGACAAGGGTTTAAACTGAAAGAGTGTGTGCTTAAGTTAGGTATTAGGAAAAAAATTCTTCACTCTGTGGTGAGGCACTGGAATGGGTTGTCCAAGCAGTTGTAGGTGACCCATGCCCAGAAGTGTTCAAGGCCAGGTGGGATGGGGAAAGGAGCAATCTGGTCTAGTGGAAGGTGTCCCTGCCCATGGATAGGGAGTTGGAACTAGATGATCATTAAGGTTCCTTCCAACCCTAAGCATTCAATGATCTTATGACAGAGTTCACAAAACCTTTTTGTCATCCAACAAAGAGAACACAATATTGACTATGGCTAAGGTGATTCAAGCACACCATGTGCATCAGCTTCTAACTGCTGTAAATCATCATAACACTGAAGCAAACAATATTTATTTCAAAACAGGAAGAGCAAGACAATAGCAGAGATCGTTGTGGCTTATTACCTACCCACCTTAGATGGTGGGGAAAACCTTGGTCTTTATGAGTGTAATAGGAATATCTTGTTCTACTTCACATATTCAGCATGCCAACAAAGGATGTGCTATTTCAGTCTCAAAGACTGTTTTAGAACTACAGCTTTTCAGACAAAGCACCCATGCAGAGTGCTTTTCTGTTACCCAGAGGAACTACTTGGGATAATACCATCATACACTACTGAGCAAATACACAAAGCAAACTCATACATCCTAAATTGCTTGATATGCAATGAAACTTTTCCCATTAAAAAATAAAGTTTCAGCAAAAGTGAAAAGACAGAAGATACAACTTGAATCTGACTCATACCTTTGTTCATCCTTCCTATGCAGTCATAGCAATATTCACTGTGAATCAAAGGCAGCAAGAAGTAGACCTAAAGTCTGCTCTGATGCAGTACCCAGGACTTACCTAAAAAGAGCTTCTTTGTCAAATACGGTGTCCGCAGGCATATTCACAGGAATAAGAAGGTCTGGATGGGAATCAAGGTGAACAAAACTGATGTTACTGGCAGGAAGATGCTTTGAACCAATGGCACGATAGATGAAAGGCAGCACCTAAAGCAACATGAAAAAAAAAACATTTTAATGATAGCCAGTGGGTGGAAAAATGCAATGGCTTTAGCAGCAAAAACACCAGTACCATTTTTATTCCTTTGGAATTAGGATTAGAGGGAGGAAGAGACAGAAAACAATCCAAAGGGGAAATAACTCCAGTGGCAAGACAACTCAGGAGCAGTAATCATTATAAGCCCAAGTGTTCCAGATGAGAATCTGCTGAAGAGTCACAGCTTTACACCCTTTTTCCTTCTTTATAGAAAGTTTTATTTGCAGTAGCTCTTCTCACTAGCCATTTAACTCAATTCCTAGATTTTTTTTTCCCATTTACAACTAAGCCCCAGGAATGCCCTTCGTCTTCTGCAGTTCACTGCCTGTGTATTTCTTTCCCCATGCTATAAAGCTTCCTCACCATGCACTGGTGCTATGGAGATAAAAATAGTTTGCTCCTTATGTTTTATAAGTTAACTGATTGAGACTGAAAACTGACCCCACCATGACTTAAACTTTAGCTGACCATTAAACCTACCCGTCTTGAAGGATTAATTCCCAATCCGTCCATGACTAAGTGTTTGCAATAGAGACTACCTTTCTCAACTGCCCAACTTTACTCCCTGCTGAAGTTCTTCACACAGAAGTGTGAAAAACAGGAGCTGAGGCAACTCACCAATTTACAGCATAGCAAACCGCTGAACTGCAATAATACAGGGTGGTGAAAATGAGAAAAGTGATGGCTGATTCCTCTTACTCAGAGCTGCAGTACACAGTTAGAGGGCATCAACTGCCTTGTCTGCCAGAGCAAGTCCAACAAGGACTGTGAATCACAGCCCTATTATACAGGGAATGTGAAGACTGTAAGAAGCAACAAAAATCATGTGTGACCTCTACAATACAACAGCAACTGAGCTACTTTTTTTGGCATAAAACTGATTAAGATGACAAACCCTGCATAGGCACAATTGTAAAACATATGTATATTATTGCAATAGTAGATAAAACAAGATTAAAACCAACATGGGTTTCCTGATCCATGGCTTTTACTTCTTTGTAAAAAAGAAGCAATCTGGCCTACTAAACAACATACAATATTTTCAATTAAAATTGAAGCTTCACCTCAGGTAAGTGCAACTATCAGTTGCAAGAGACACAAGAGATTAAGTTCTGTAACCTTGCAAATTCTCCTGATTTGGATTAAGAACAAAATTTCCTTCATGACAGCTGTTGTTATTAATCAGTGCATGATGCAGCTATTGATAACTTGTTCTGGAGGAACATCACTGTCAGCAAGGCTGATATAAAATTGTCTGTGAAGTTCTTACACTTTGGGACGAAAAGCCATTTATGTTTTATGTAAGACAGACCAATTCATCCACACTCCTATACTGAAAACATTTAAAATTAAATATTTAGTATTAGTAGAACTTTAAGCTGATTGAAAAGAGAAATACAGAGACAAAAACAAAGAAGAATCATTAAGAGGCATTACCTCAGAATTCCTATCACAGTGACACTCTAAGTCCTTGGCTACCACAAAAAAATCAGCTATCACAGCATCATATATTCAGCGAGTCTTAGCAAAAATGAACTGCATTAAACTACTTACAAATTTGTAACATTATTTTAATAAACTTTACTACAGTAATATTTTCTCTTTGCAAAGAATCTAGTAAAGAATCTGTTATTTTAGGATTAAAGCTTCCGTTTATGCTATTATTAAAAAAACCCATGAGAAACCAGAAACAGCAGTTCAATAGCAATTCCTTCTTCAATCCCTTTTTCAATGACTCCACGAAAAAAAAGCAAAACTCCAGATTTTTAACATTTCTCGTCAAGTGGAAGCCAATCTACTTGTTTGGATGGGATTATATTTAATATATATAATCCCATGACATGTCATACACTGGGCAGGGTTGAGTTCCCAAGCGCCCCACTAACAGCTAGCAAATTGTAACAGCAGTGTAACGCAGGCATTATTTCCTTTAAACCATAGCAATTAATGATACAAAGAAGAAAAAGCCAGTCAGCAATTATTACTTTAAAAGATGCCAAAATGCGATCATGGCAATAAGTAGCTCAGTCGCTGAATCGGGAACGAAAATCAGGTGACCCGGGCGCTGAAGTTCATTGATGTTTCAGAAGCGGAAGGGAAGGCAGGTTTGGGGTCCGCGTGTGGCTGCGGAGGGAAGGGCCGTTCCCAAGGAAGCGCCCGGAGAGCCCGCACACAAGACGGGAAAGCGCATCTCCCGGGGAGGCCGCCGGTGACCGCACCGGACACTTCGCTTCCATCTGCCACACCGCGCATCCGCGCCGCGGAGAAACACGCTAACAAACACGAACAAACAAACAGGAACGAAGGAAACCCTCCCCGTGCCCCACCCGAGGGAGCCCCCATCCCCCGGCAGCCCGGCGCGGGGCACTCACGTCCTGGTGGTCCTCCACCACCCACACGGGCAGGGCCGCGTAATGCCGCCGGGAGGCCCCGCGGGGCCGGGACGCACCGCCGGGCCCCGGCTCCGCTCCGCTCATGCCGTCGCTCTCCTCGGGCGGGCGGCGCTTCCGCCCGCAGCGCCTCCCACCGCTTTCCTGTTCCGGAGCCGGGGCGCTGCGGGCAGCGCTGGCCTCGGCGGCGGCGAGGGCGCGAGGTGGGCTCGGCGTGCCGGGCTGCCCGCGGAGGGGCGGCGGGACCGCCTTTGGGCCGCTCCGCGCTGCTCCTGGTGCTCCGCGGGGGTCGCGGCNGTCTCCCCGCTCCAGCAGGGTCATCGCAGGGCACGTGGCACAGAATTGCGTCCAGACGGTTCTTGAATATCTCCGGTGAGGGAGACTCCACAACTTCTCTGTGGAATCCGTTCAGTGCGCGGGCATCCGCGCACTTAAAGAAGTTCTTCCTCATGTTCAGGTGGAACTTCCTGTGCATCGGTTTCTGCCCATTCACTCTTGTGCTGTTGCACGGCACCGCCGAGAAGAGCCTGCATCCGTCCTCTTTGAAACCCTCTCTTAGACACATGGAGACACTGATGATGTCCCGTCTCAGTGCTCTCTTCTCGATGTGCCAGTGCCCCGTTGCTCTTAGCAGTGCATCTGCAGGGAGAGACGAGTTTATTCGGTGTTTTTTAGGGGATCACTGCTACTGTAGAATGTAATGGCTCCCATCAGTGCAATAAAATTCTTCTTCAGGTGACAGGGAAAGGGGAGTTTGCCCTTTTCTGTGTTTTTGAGCTTGCTTAACTTTAAGTGAAAGTTGAATGTGAGTTGCATTTGCAGCAGAGGGATGTTTAAAATAATTTGGGCATGTAAAATAGTTTTGTGTATTTTTGAATCTTTTTTATCCAGTTGTGATTCTGTGCATTCTGAAGGACTTAAAGTAATAGAACAAGAGCAGTTCACTGGCAGCAGGGAGATCTGAAAGGTGATAAACAAGACCCTTTGTTTGAATGCTAAGACATGTTAGAAAAAAACACACTTAAAGACAAGGCACTGTGGTATAGCCTGTTCAAATAAAATTTGTATGTGAATGTTAGCGAAGTCTAAAACAGTCTTCTGTTACAAGCCTGAGTTGTGTAACGGCACAGCAGGAGAACTAAAGCAAAATTACTTCAGCATCTGATGGGTTATAGTTAATAATGTCAAAAGGGTGCACTATTGCCAGACAAAATGGGTGTTGACTTTCTTTTTTTCTCCCCTTTTTTT
>VXAX01000269.1:275139-413340 GCA_013399835.1 Leptocoma aspasia
GAGAGAGCCTTCACAAAATTGGAGGGTACTGAGTAGGTACAGGCTGACTGGAAGGAGCAAATGGCTTTATACCATCATAGCTGCTGTCTTCTCAAAGTGGGATTCTCACTCACATTGGCCCTTGGTTGTTGTGGAGAGGGAATGACCACCATCAATTCCAGTGCCTTCCACTAAGCCCTGCATGTGTAAGGAGGGTCCTCTTGATTCTTGATTCCTCCTCTTTGATATCAGCCCTTTGCCCCTGTGTTTCTTTTCCTTTCTCCCTCCAGTTCACCAGAAGCTGTCTACTTTCTCTCAGCAAGAGCTACATCTTTTGCTGCAGTGTCACCAGGATGCGGCTGAGAGTAGTGCTCTGAGCGGTCCAGGTTGGCCATGTTGCACTACAGCAGGTGGGAGAATATTCTGTGCATGTACTTCAGCATCAGCAAAGCCTCCGTGAAAGGGAGGCTTTGTTTCCTTTTTCTGGTGATCTTTCTAATTGTGTGTGTGTCCCCCCTTTCTTTCTCACTTCCCCTTATGGAAAACAGGATTTGACTTCTGGAGGTGCTTAGATAATTTTTTTAACCTCTCTTCCCGTTCCAGGCATAAATTTTCTTAAGTGTTTTTTCCCCTTTTTTCAGTTTTTGAAATTTAACATTGTAATTAAAGAATGAATTTCAACTTTAATGAATCACAGTGCTTTCATTTATGTTAATGCCTTAAATACATGCCTAGTTTTGAGCAACATTTAAGCCTACTTTTAAGCACTGATAATTTCTCAAGGGTAACAGGGCTGAGAAGGCAGTTGAGGGATTTCTTGGGAACCACTTATTTTGATGAAAATTAAGGGATAGCACAGTCTACATGATGTTTTTCATAACCTGTAAGATGTACAACCTGTTTTTCCACAAAAACATACCTACTTCACTTAAAATGCTTTGAAGCGTCTGTTGAATTCAGTCCCTTAGTATACTGAGGCCTCAGTAATGAATGTAAATTGCTAGTATTTAATTTAAAGTTTACATGATTTGTTGGGCCAGGTGGCATGCGATGAAGTGTTAGTCAAGTCATTCTGCCCGAAGTTTAGAATTGTGTTCTAGAAAGAATCCTTGTTACGCAATGGATAACATTTGGATGACCGCTGCAGTTATTAATAATGAGTGATTTCTTTGATGTTTTATATCAGGGTGTCTCAGTACTAGTGGAGGTGCTTGTATCCTTGACCTGTCGTCATAACAATAATTTGTTGAAATTACGTTGCCCTAACTTGTAAAGCGTGGTCCTGCTTGGGTTCTGGCTTAAAGACAGGAAGTGCTTTCATGGATTAGAGGCTTAAAGGAATCAAAAGGGGCATAAATTGCCTGCGCTAAAGGTCTGAGGAGCACAAAGCTCCCAGTGAAAGTGGATATCATTTACTGCTTCTGTTAAAGGAAACTGCAGTTTCAGCACTTCAGGAGTAGCTCCTGCAGATGCGTTGAGAACGTCTTACAAAAATTGTGTGACACTGGATTTTTATTTTCCTCAATAAAGGTGAGCCATGTCTTTCCATTCTGGGCGAGGATGTCCCCGTGGCCAGGGGGGACCAGGAGCAAGAACTTCAACACAGACCTACCGCCCTCAGAACCTCCGTCAGCTTCACCCACAGCAGCCCTCCGTGCAGTACCAGTATGAGCAGCAAACCGCCCCTCCGACAACCTACTCCAACCCTCCGACCACCAGTTACATGCCTCCCAGGCCGGACTTTGTGCCCTATCCTCCTCCGGTGCCCCCTTCCACACAAAATCCCATCAGCCAGTGTCCCATGAGGCCACCATTTCCAAACCACCAGATGAGGCAGAGCTTCCCGGTGCCTCCATGTTTCCCTCCCACTCCTCCACCAGTGCCAAATCCTAGCAACACTCCCGTGCCTGGAACGCCCGCCGGACAAAGCACCTTTCCTTACATGATGCCTCCCCCCACAGTACCGCACCCTCCCCCCCCGCCAGTCATGCCACAGCAAGTCAGCTACCAGCCCGTGTACTCGGCCGGGTACTCGCAGCAGTCGTTCCCGCCGCCCAGCTTCAACAGCTACCAGCACAGCTCCGGCTCCTTCCCGAGCAGCACTGCCAGCAGCAGCGCCAGCAGCAGCCACTTCCGGCACACGGGGCAGTACCAGGGAGAGAAGTCCCAGAGCGACCGGCGCTCCCCGGACAGGAGCAAGCACTACGACGAGCACCGGCACCGCGAGCACGGTCACATCCACGGCGACAGGCATCGCTCCGCTAACCACGGGGATCGTCGGGATCGTGGCCGCAGTCCAGATAGGAGGAGGCAGGAGAGCAGTCGGCACCGGACGGATTATGACAGGGGAAGGATATCACCTCATCACAGAAGTTACGAGCGAAACAGGTAAGTTACTGAAGACTGAAATCCATTACCTGCCTGCAGGGGGAGAGATGCCATCACTGTTCCCATAGTATGTGTTTGCATCAGTGTTCCTCCCTTACCCTTGTTTGTCCCTCTAGCTTGGGAAGTAGCCAGTAGTCAGGTCTGGTGGAAAAAGTTACTGTTTAGACACTTTTCAGGTACACCGCCTTGCTTCATGGTTGTGTGCTGGCAGACTTGTTGCTTGTGTCCATAGAAATAGTTTTCAAACAAGAGCTTCTTTGTGTCCCACTGAGTGGATTGTTGAGTAGTGATCAATGTGTTTACCTTAGAAATTGATGCATATGTGGCAGGAAAATAGAATTGGCACACTAACAGTATAGAAAGTTCAATCTTATAAACAATAAAGCCCCAGCACTTTGAATTTCGAGATTTAGGTACCAGAGTTAGGGTGCCAGGTGTTACTTTCTTTCAGTAAGCCTTGTATTTGTAGAGAGCTTGGTGAGGTTTATAGTCTGATAAGGACCCATAGCTAATACTTGCAGTGAGGTGTTTTAGTGAAAAGCATGTTGTGTTCAGGATGAAGATCTCAGCAAGCCAGCCTGTGATCTCAGGAGAGGACTGAGGTGAAAAGGAGCATGGGCCAGTTGTAGGCTTCACCGATGTCATTCAGATGGATGAGTCTGCACTACTTCTTTTGGGATTTATCATGAAATGTCTGTCCCTCTTCTTCATGGACACAAATAGCTTGGAAATTACGGTCTGACCTGATGCAATTTGCTGTGGCGTGTTTTAGAGAAAACCATCATCAGTTAAATCTTTCTCATGTCTTAGATTTGTTCTGTTAGTAGCTCTTTATGTGTCTAATGAGCTTTGCCAAAATATTCAATGAGCTAATGGAAAGTTAAGTGTTTATGAGGGCTCCTGGATCACATGCTCTTAATTTTAAAAGCTCAGAGTTTTTTCATGCCACATGTGGAACATGAATTTACTCATAAAGCCTGTGTAAATGAAGCCCCTTTGATTTAGATACGTAAAGACTTAATTACAGAACAGAACCTTAGACACCTGCATTGAAAAAACAACACGAGCCTCACGCTCACTAAGTTTACTTTGATTTTCAAAAAAGGATTTTCCTAAAACTGAATGCAGCTGGCATTAAGGCACTGGCCTTTTCTGTATGACATGCTTGTGGAGTTTTCTCCTTTTTTCTGCATAATTTCAAACTTCAGTTTTAAGTTTTGAAAATGCATGTTTTCAGTAGCTTCTTTCTCAAACGCTTTTGGATTGCTGCTTTAGGCAGCTTTCAGATCTACTTGATAATGTATTTATTTATTTCGATTCAGAACTGTTTGCTAGACTTGGGGTTCACTTCTTTCTGCATCTTCCATCTCCCAAGCAAATCAGATGGCATAGAGTACGCTCTCTCTGAAGACTGAAATCCATGCTTGAACAAGGCACCGACAAACAACGATAAATGAGGCTGGGGGAAAACAATAGATAATTCATCTGAACTTTTCGCTTTGTACATTTGCATTCTGTTTCATATTATGAGCATGGAAACAAACATATACAAGGCACTGACAAACAACAATAAATGGGGCTGGGGAAAAACAATAGCTAATTTATCTAAACTTTTTACTTTTTAAATTTGCATTCTGTTTCATATTATAAGCGTGGAAACAAACATATATATATATATGTTCATAAATAATTTTGACTCATTCTGTTAACCCACCAAGCCACTTGAGGCACCTGTTTATAATTCCTAGTGTATCAGCAGACTAGTTTTAACAGATGCACAATGACTTGCCAGCTGTTAGCAGAGTATAAAAGCTGCCTGTGTGATCTTTTCCTGTCTAATAAATACAGTAGTTTCATAGAATCATTTAGGTTAGAAAACGTCCTTAAAATCATCAAGTCCAACCTGTAACCTAATGCTGCCAACTCGACCACTTAATTGTGTCCCTAAGTGCCACATCTACATCTCTTTCAAGTGCCTTCAGGGGTGGTTATACCACCACTTTCCTGGGCAGCCTGTTCCAGTGCTCAGTAACCCTTTGAGTGAAGAAATTTTTCCTGCTATCCGAACAAAATCTCCCCTAGTGCAACTTGAGGCTGTTTCCTTTCATTCTTGTCACTTGTTACTTGGGAGAAGAGGCCGACCCCCACCTGGCTACAACCCCCTTTCAGGCACTTGTGGAGAGCAACAACGTCTTCCCTGAGTCTCCTTTTCTCCAGGTGATAACAACCCCAGCTCCCTCAGCTGCTCCTCATAGGACTCACTTTCTAGACTCTTCACCAGCTCCGTTGCCCTTCTCTGGACTCTCTTCAGCACCTCAATGTCTGCCATGTAGTGAGGGGCCCAGAGCTGGACACCGGATTGAAGGTGCTGCCTCACCAGTGCTGCGTACAGAGGGACGATCAGTGCCCTGCTCCTGCTGGCCACACTGTTGCTGATGGAGGCCAGGATGCCATTGGCCTTTCTGGCCACCTGGGCCTGTGCTGGCTTATACTCAGCTGCCTGTGGCCAACATCCTCATTTGTTCTGCTGGACAGCTTTCTAGCCACTCTTCCCAAAGACTTCAGTTAATTTGAAACCCTTTGACCCAAGAAATTTGTTTGGGTTGTGAGATTATTTATGTACAGGTGCAGGCTGACTCTTGCAGATGTGAGTTACAGTTTTAGCATCATGCAGATTGTCTGTCTGGTTTTTGTGTGTGTTTGAGGTTGCTGTAAGGAAGAGAGGGCTTGCCTCAAACACTTGAATGACTACTGCGATTACAAAGCTGTTGTGCTTGAAATAGGTTTCCTTTTCCTTCCTTGAGACATTT
Organism: Leptocoma aspasia; assembly: GCA_013399835.1. Lineage (NCBI taxonomy): Eukaryota > Metazoa > Chordata > Aves > Passeriformes > Nectariniidae > Leptocoma > Leptocoma aspasia. The sequence continues at coordinate 280,317 of VXAX01000269.1, forward strand.
TGAATAGTTATAGATACAATAATCTTACCCTTTGCCATTCGTAACAGGAGAAGAGGAAAAATGGTGTTGAGTCCTGTGGGGAATTCATAGATGTCACCTCTGCATGATGTGAATTAACTCTCGTATTGAGATATGTGGCTTTGTGACAGAGGTGGAGGACGTGGACGTACGACTGTCTTTTGCAAGTTTCTTGAATGTCAGTGTTAAGAACATCTCGGTTTTTAGCAGTCACCATGTGGATGTCATTTTGCATAACATGATCTTAGGCTGCTTTGATGTTCCTTTCAGGTGTAGAATGTATGAAGTGCCAGATTTCTCATTTAACTTACTTTTTGAACTTTTCAAGGGAGCGGGAGAGGGAGAGGCATCGGCACCGTGACAGCAGAAGATCACCATCACCAGACAGATCCTACAAAAAGGATTACAAGAGAGCAGGAAGGTAAGGAAGACTGCATGTGGTCTCTTGAGTGTTTGAGGCCTTGTGCATCCACTCCCATGAGGTTTTGAGAATGCATATGAAACCCAGAAAAAATGAGTGCCTTAAATTTATAATCATCTACTGATACAGGCAAATACCAGTTATCTCATGACCTTGTAGAGTTAGAAACAAGATTAATCTTTGGAGAGAGTTTCACTGCTGTGTCCTAAAGACTTTCTCTTAAATCTTCTAGTCCGTAAAGTACCACAATTATTTAAAGTCGCTGTATCTTTAGATTATCTTTTAGAGGCTTTTTTTATATTGCTGTTCCTTTCTGAATGCTGGATAGTGGAAAATACTGCAACATTATTGGTTTTGTAGGCAGAGGAGATTAAAAAAAAGTAGGTAGCTTCCTTACTCCTCTTTTGAAAGCATTACTCTTGTGATGCACAAGGAATATCACACCTTGTGTTGGTCAAAGGTGTGTTAGACTAACAGAAGTGTGGGTTCTGTATAATCCTTTTAATAAAGCTCATGTTCTTTTGTCATACCAACAGTTTCTGGGCTCTGCTTTGAAACTTCTTACTGCAACTTCTAGTTGTGACTGATGTGACTTAGTTTTTACTAATGAATTCCTAACTTAAAATAGAATTAAAAGAAATTCACCTAGAATGCAAGTAGGAATTTTAATTTAAAATGGAATGTATTTTTTATTTTAATTATTTAATATGGCTTAAAATAAAAAGCACATCTAATTTTAAGTCAATTTTATGACTTAAAATTTGTAGTTCAAAACTACTTTTGTAGTTCAAAACTACAAATTACTCTTGTACTCTTTATGGTGGAAGTTAAAAGCTGGAAAGGCAACTGGATTTTGCTGCAATTTATATGATAGAATGACTTACTGATTTGAAGCAAATGGTTTTTCATTTTAAAATAGTAAAGAGAATTGCTTTTGCTTGCTTTCTCCCACTAAGCCGGTCTCCAAGCAGAGAGAGAAAGAGAACCCGGTGGGAGGAGGACAGAGAAAGGTGGTCTGAGAACCAGAGCTCCAGTAAAGAGAAAAATTATACTGCTGTCAAAGACAAAGAATCAGAAGAGAATGCATCTGAAAAAAATGAAGAGGAAGATGAGGAATTGCTTAAGCCAGTCTGGGTTCGCTGTACCCATTCCGAAAGCTATTATTCCAATGACCCTATGGATCAAGTGGTATGTCAGTGAGAACTCTAAAATGACTGCACACAGCCCTTTGTAATATGAACCCTTCAGCAGGATCATAATTTTGTGTCATTTAATTCTTCTCTCTTTCCAATCATCTCAGTCTTTTAACCCTGTTAGGGGCCTCATTTGTTGCTATTCTTCTCTGTTTTCAGTAGTTCCTTCTGTCTGTTAGCATTTAGATAAGTGGTACATGGAAGAGGGGTACTTTTTTTTGTCTCCAAGAGGGAAAGATTTATTTTTTCCTGTCATACACTGTGTTTAACTTGTGAGCCAGGATACCTCAAGCACTGTATATTCCTGCAAACTTGGAGAAGTGCTATGCCAACAAATGAAATAATTTCTCTGCTGGTTCACCTGGCAAAGAAATGTAATAATATGCTAAAGCCTTATTAGGTATTCCCATGTTTCACTGAAAGGTCTGTCTTTCCCACCTTCTTGGTTTTTTTCATGGAATGCTGGTAGATGTTGAGTTCTTGTGCTATTTTAACACTGTCCTTTTCTTGTTATATTGTTCCAATTTTTTTATTAACAGGGAGACTCTACTGTGGTAGGAACAAGCAAGCTCCGGGATCTGTATGAAAAGTTTGACGAGGAGTTAGGAAAGCGACAGGCAAAGGCCAAAGCAGCCAGGCCACCATGGGAGCCACCAAAAACAAAGCTGGATGAAGATTTAGGTAGGCTGAAATGATGAGAGAGCTCTGAAATGGAATAATCTGTAGTTAACCTGTTTTGGCAGTTGTGTGTATTTAGTAATGTGGGTAAGTATTTTTTAAATCCCTCCTTTGTATTTCATATCCATGGGAGTTTTACTGTAGCTTTTGACAGCAGTAGAGCTAGATTCTTTACCCAGAAAGCCTAGGAGGAAATGGAGAGTATCCAGCACTACCAAATTCTAGTTTCTTCCATGGCATAAGACACACTGAGCATGATCAGATAGTCCAGAGAATGGCACATGAGAGGCTTTGAGGAGCTCCTGGTCTTATATTTTTAAAGAGCAAGCAAGAGTAGTGGTGATAGACTCAGTGCTGTAAAAGCAAACATCTGAGGTTTTTTTTAAGTATTGTATTTTTGTTGTGCAACTCTGCTTAGTATGATCAGACATCTGCAAAAGTATCAGTTTTCGTAACATTATCTGCATTATCTTGTCCCATCCCTATGGATCTTCTGACAGTGAAATACATCCAGCAGCATCAAGTAATAGGGAAATACTGGTTGAATTAGCAGGGCAGAGGTATTTATAGCAATTTGTCTACTCAGAAGCCAGTGAAAGCTGTTTTTCTTGGTTTATTTTGTGAAAACTGTTGTTCTTTTCATACTTCCAGCATTTCAGTGTTTTATAGTGTGTTTTTTAGTCAGTTGTTTTAGTTCAAGAAATTTGTAGGCATACCACAGTAATTTAGATACTCTGTTGGGCTTGCTTTTTAAGTATTGCTTCATGTTGGCCAGGTGAGCTGCTTCAAACTCTCAGGTCTCATCTTAGTAACTCATTAAAAAGTCGTATGTCAAAAATTCCAAAGCTGAAATACAGGCATAATTACATGGTTACATGCTGGTGGTATAAAAGGATGCAATGAAGAGGAAAGAAAAAACTAAATCCAGATGAAATAAAATGTGAACTGACTTTTGTAAAGGAGTTTGTCACATTTTTTTAAACCGTCGATTTGCATATATTTAAACTCCTTCAAAATTCACTAGCAAAGTTAGCTGTGGGGTTTTTTAGGAGGTGTTTTTTCATGTGGATGCATCAAGGACATAACTTCTGCACTCAACATACCTGTGTAAAGCCCTCATTCCTTAGATCTCTGAGGAAGAAAGCCTCCTGCTCCAGGCTAAAATATGATAGGGCCAAGGGCAACTTCTGCATTTTCTTTTTTCGCTCTTTCTGGAGAACCTAAAGACTCAATGCCTTCCCTGTTCCCCTGGGCTAACTTGGTGTCTTTGCCAGCTTCTACAGCCACGTAGTGTCTAGTAGTTTGTCTTATTTTGTACTTCAGTAAAGGCTGTCTCTGTTCGGGCTTGTGTTAGCAGCAGTCACGTGTTGCAGTGGGATAGCAGTGCGCTCCAGGAGCACTTTTAGATCATGAAAGGCTGATGATGGAAGAAATTCTTTACTGTGAGGGTGATGAGCCACTGGAACAGGTTGCCCAGAGACGTTATGGATGTCCTTTCCCTAGCAATGTTCACAGCCAGGCTGGATGGGGCACTGAGCAACCTGGTCTAGTGCGAGGTATCCCTCTCCATGGCAAAGGGATTGGAATTAGGTAGTCTTTAAGGCTCCTCCCAACCCAAACCATTCTGTGATTTCAGTTTGTTACATGAACAAGTTCTGTGTTAGTCTTTTGAAATTCCAGCTTACTCTCACAGGTTCCATGCATATTTTGCACCTGAAAATAGACTTCAGTATTAATCAGATGTATATCAGAGAAGTTTTGAAACTTTGTGAATATTTGTAGGAATACACGTGCACACTTGGTGAGGAAACTGTATTTCAGCTGAGTATAGATGACCTATGTAAACCATGTGTTCCAAGGACATATTTTAATAATGCCTTATGCCAAATTATGAACTGTGTAAAAATACATCTTGATTAAAAAAAAAAGGGAAACATTTTCCAAGTGATGTTCTCTCTCATTTTCTCTCTCTCCTTTTTCTTTCAACTAAGGAGAGTCTTGTATTCAGTAAAAATGTGTACTTTAAAACCACAGTTTCTCAGTATTTGAATAGTAATATATTTGCTCTTATGTCAAAACTTTAAAAATGGAAGAAACACTGCATTTTATTCCAAGAATAAAATAAACTTTACTGCCATACTGGTAAATCTCTTGGCTAGGAAGGCATTTATTTAAATTGGAGCTGAGGATATCTGTGGAAATGAGTGACTAAAATTACATGCATAAAAAAGGGAGTCAGTCACTCCACAGTACCACAGGAGATTAGAGACATTGAGTTTAAGGTTTTTGTGTGGGTTTTTTTTTTTTTTTTATACTAAGTCCAGACATTAATTCATGATAGAGAATGCATTGCTATGGAGAAGAGAGCATGTGGAAGTGTTTTTCAGCCATCTTTATTTCTTCTGTGTGAATCAGAGAGCTCCAGTGAGTCAGAGTGTGACTCTGAAGATGACAGCAGCTGCTCCAGCAGTTCAGATTCAGATGTTATTGACGTCATTGCAGAAATTAAGCGTAAAAAAGCACACCCTGATCGTCTCCACGAAGAACTGTGGTACAATGATCCAGGACAGGTAGGGTGTGAGGGGAAAGTACTGGGTGTCCAAAGGTCATTCTCCCAATAAATTGAAAATTTTGCCTTGTTGTCAAACGTGCAGAGTGACTTCTATTTCAGAATGCTTTCTTTACCTGTTTTCCCTTTTCTCTCTCATCTTTTTCAAAGCACTTCACTTTTGATTTCAAGAGTGTGGTTCCAACTAATTAATCCTGGGGATTATTCAGTTGGAATCATGTCCAACAGCGTTAATAAAAACTGAATGCTAACAGTGTGCTAATGCTGTCCTTTCAGCCCTGAGATAAAAGTACACAACTGAATTTTGTGGTGGAGAAAAGGCAATATGTTTACATCCTTTACAAATTTTTCACCTTAAGCTGTCAGCTCATAATGATAAATAATGTTTTAAATATGCAGTTAAAGCTCATAATGATAAATAATGTTTTAAATATGCAGTTAATGCTTCTAATTTCTTGTCTAATGGTTCTTTTGTAATTGCATGGAGATTGTAGTTCTCATTAAATGTAATTGCTGAGCTCATGAGGTGCTGTTTAGAATGTACACATTGCACAGAAGACTAGTTTTTGTTTGCAAATCCACCGTCTTCATCTTTCTTACTTAAATATTTTACAATCTATTCTCTCATTTCATGTGGCACGTCAGTAAATTTATTTTTCTGTCACTTTGTGTGATGTATGAGTTTAGTGTGCAACAAATCATAATGTGAAGAGATACAAGGAATGCATATTGCCGCTGTGGTAATTCAGAAGTCTGTTGAATATTCTATTACAGATTCATATTTATGCTTCTAGTTAAAAAAAATGATTAAGCATAGCTAGCTGTTTTTATTTGTATGGAAAACAAAATTAGCAAACTGCTTAGATATTTAACAGAAAAAATTGTGTGGCTCTTGGGCACACTTCAAAGTAATGTTGTATGAAGAATATTAACTGAAAAAAAAGTGAAATAACTGTAGAATGAATAGATTCGGGGATGTTTGGTACATGAGTTTCTTGCTGAAAAACATTTTTTAACAAAAACTTTCTGGAGACTGACTCTTCGTCTTTCTTGAAAAGGCTAAAATCAATCATGGTGAGCCTGTCAGTGCTGTACCACTTCTGTGTAGATTTTATTTGAAAACATTTGAAGTTTTCATAGGTATTTATCGGGTGTGTCAAAGTGCTTTCTGTCAATAAATAAAACAGGAATGATTGCCATGCTCTCTGACATGTACAAGTACACTGTCTGACATGGAACTAGATTTGTGGGATGGATCTTCCCAACCCTTCCATCTGAGAAGCTTGTTTGTTCATTTGGGTAATCTCCAGCAGTGCTGACATTTGGCAGAAAATAAATTGTTAAATTCAGTGTCAGCATGGTGGCTTTTGCCTTACAAATGGAATCTGCTTGTTTGTGTTGCTCTGTTGTCAGAGAAGGCATTGCCTATGTAAATTTGTGATCTCTCATCATCATTTTATCATCAATTCATGATTGCTCTCCTGCATCTTTTTTTCTATGAGCAGTGTTGTTAAGGGACAAGATAGATATGTATCTGATTGCTTCTCAAGTCTTGGGCTTTACAGGTACTTCACATCTCTCTCAGTTTCAGCCTGTGCATTTAATATGGCAGAGGCAGTATTCATGCTGAACAGTTCTAAGAATTAAGGATGAGATTTTCAGAAATACCTGATGATTATTTAAATAGCCTCAGTAGATGCTTAGTTTTGGAGCACTGATGAGCAATTAGCTGTTCACTGCTTTTTTAACTCTCCTCTGTCTTGTTGCTGTATAAGCCAGTGAGGAAGTATGCTTCTGTCTGTGAGCATCTTCCTTTGCATGTATGGATTGTGCCAGTCTGAAGAAACTGAGGTTAATCTCAAAACTAAAAGGTTGTATCCCTATCCCAGCTGCCTAAAGCTAACATTAACAGTGGTTTAGTGATTCTTGCTTCCTGTGGTATCTTCACATTATATAACATATTATAATGCCATTTATCCCCACCATGAATGCTGTTTATGTTTTCAGACTGCTTGTAATGGCATGGAAAGTACTTCTATTTCTTCTATTTTTTCTAAGGTTTTTCTATTGCATTGCAAGTTTATTGTTTGTTTGTTTGGGTTTTTTTTTTTCCTAAGTCTAAAAATGTTTAACTTCTTGGATTCGAACTTTGATTAAAAACTGGGGTTGGGAACTTAATTTGTTTCTCTAGTTTGTTTCTGGGCTTCTTATGTTGTATTTCTGCAATGAGCATGATGTAAAAGCAAAAAGCTTAAGGCTGTTGCAGTAGTTGATAGTCTGCATTGATCTTGGTCATAAAAGTGAAAAGAAAGACACCAGCTTTATAATGTATTGCATTGGCCCTTTTTGATATAGGCACTTGATGCACCCCTACTCAAGTGGGTATTTTTTTCTCTTCTATCTTTTTTACTGATCTGGTCACTGGATGGATTAGAGGTGTTCCCATCAATTCTTTTAAAGTATCAAGTAAAATCTTTGAATGGCCTTCATTTTAGAGGATAGCCTTGTTGCATGGTGGAGGGTTTAGTCGAGGATGGGTTTTCAGTCACAGAACTCAGTGGAACTGTTTGAATATGGAGAATTCAGCATGTAAATATTGACAAATGCATGTTTAGGACCTGAATTTTGTTTTAGGCAGTCAGCATGCTGTTTGTGTGTATAAGCAATGGAAAAGAGGTGTATTATAGCAGGGTGGTAGAATTCTGCTGAGAATGTTTTTCCATCTTGTGCTTCTGAAACAGTGATGAAGTTCTAATGCTTCTGTGCAGTTTTCTTACATTAGTCTACAGTGTTTTCGGTTTTATTGGCTTAAGAAAATCCACTTAATCTAAGCCTGACAGGCTTTTAGAAGCATCAGCACTCAGGGCATTAAAACCAACATACTTTTCCAAAACCACTTTTCAATAAAACCAGAATCCTATTTTGTTTTTGACAGATGAATGATGGTCCTTTGTGCAAATGCAGTGCTAAAGCCCGGCGAACAGGAATAAGACATGGCATTTATCCTGGCGAAGAGGTATTAGTAATTCTAAGGATTGCAATTACGAATACAAACTTGCAGCTGTAAACTCCTACTTGGGTTGATTTGAGGGGGTTTTCCCATGATTTCATGATGGGCTGAGTAAAAAAAAAAACCTCTTGTGCAACTTTAAATTACTTAGTTACGTAACCTCATACTTAAAATGGAATACTGGTAATGAAATCCACCTGAAAACCATAGAAAACTTTTGCCTGTGTTTGTTTGGTTTTAGGTTTGTTTGGGGTTTTTTTTAAGTTTCTGAAACACGATTGTGTAAACAGAAAAGAACTTGTGATCAAAGATCTGCTATCTTCAAGTGGATGAATATTTTGTGAAGGGCCCACTTTGTGAAGTGATTGCTTTAAAAGAAAAGTAAATAGTAATTCTGCTGCTGAAGGAAGCGGAAGGCTTGTCAGGAGGCATTCTTGCCTTAGCATGTAGACTTTACAATTTATCTTTGTACTCTTTCTTGAAAAATTTTATTTTTCAGTTGGCCTTCTTACATATATTTACTGAAGCAATTGTTTATTTCTCTGCAGTTAAGGAGTTACAAACATTTCTGTGAATTATTTGAGTTCCAAAAATTCGCTTTGGTCTGAAGCTTACTACAAATTTCTCCAGTTCAGGATCTATTCCTCCCCATGTCGCACCTAGGGTTCTTCTTGCGGAAAAGGAAGAAAATTTAGGAGGAGAAAAGTACTATATATAAAACTTGCTGCATGAAGGCAGCTGCTCCCTGGAACAATGCCATCTGGGAGTCCCAGGTTTCACAAAATCTCCTTGGATATAACACTTTTCACAGTGTTCTGTAGGTGAAACTGCCTAGTTTTGAACTAGCTTGTTTGCAGCTGCCTTGTCACAGCTGTGAGAAGCTTATTTTGGGGCTGAAGGTCCAATGAAATCACCTTACTTACTGCATAAGTTTTGCAAAGTGGCCAGAGCAGCATAATGGCATAGCTGTCTTGCCATTGCCACAGGGCAGCTTTTGCTCTGCAGTTCAGAATAGCACCCTGCTCACTGCAGTGGTTTTATTCTTTTTCCCAGTATATTCCAGACAGGCTGGTGGCAGCCTCTGAACTGCAGCAAGTTGTATGTAGGGTGTACGAAAAACTGGTTTTGTCTGGCTGGTGAGGAGTTTGGGTCTTTACACAGGACTGCTTCAGAACAAGCTGGAAGGAAACATGACATTGCAGGTATCTGGCTGCCTTTGGACCTCAAAGTCAAGCATTACAGCCTGGGAGATAGAGTGGGGTTACCAGAGCCCCTTCTAGACTAATCCCTTCTCTTCAGGCCTCAGATTTCCCCCAAGCAAATGAGCTGATACATGTCTATCTTGATAAAGTACCTTCAGATCTTCTCGTGTGATGTCCAGGCTCCTCTTTGTAAGCTTTTAAAATGTGTTTCCTGAAACAAATTTATATAAGAGAGGAAATCAATCTGGAACGTAAACAGCTAACTGTTGTGTGTAAGAGAGATGGAGAGTTAAATGCAAAATGAAAAAAAAAAAGCACTTTATTTTGCCTTTGAATAGCTTTAAAAATATTTCCTAAAGTGAAAATGGAGATAAGGCCACACTTTCCTCCTTCCCAGAATGCTTAATTATGACTACCTGCTTTTATTTAATTTTTCCTAATGCATATTTCATGGTTATTAGAAATGCTTTATTCTCTCTTTTAATCTAAATTTGCCTTGACTCTACACATAATTCTACTTATCTCTTTCTTTAAGCCCATTAAACCATGTCGCCCCATGACCAACAATGCTGGAAGACTATACCACTACCGAATTACTGTGTCACCTCCCACAAATTTCTTAGTAAGTACTTTATAAATAATTTGAACTAGGACTCTGATTTTGTTTTCAGTGGCAAAAGTCATACTGCTTCTTGCTTACTCCGTGGTGGTTTTGTTTGCTTTTTTAAGACAGACAGACCTACTGTTATTGAGTATGATGACCATGAATATATCTTTGAAGGGTTCTCCATGTTTGCACATGCCCCACTAACAAACGTAAGTATGGTCATTGCTACATACTTCAGGTTTCATACAGGGGATTTCTTTAGAAGGTGCTCATTCTGAAGCAAAACTTCTCTAAAACAAGAATACATGTATGCTGCAAACATCTTACCAGCACTGGGGACAGGGGAAAGATATTTGTGCTAATGAATCTCAGGTTTTGTCTTGACGCTGGTAAGCAGTGTCTTCGAACTGTGACTGAAGCCATGATGTGCATCGAAGTATTGTTTTTATGTTCTTCACAGTTTGGAAGTGGATTAAACCATGGAACAACTTGTTAAGGCTGCTAATTGGATTTGAATTGGCTGAGTGGGTTTATTAAGTTGGCAAAGCTTAAAAAAACTAGCAATAGCAACAAGAAAAGGTTTTCCCTTTAAGTGACATGAAATTTTTCAGAGATCCACTCTAAAGGGTTTTATTTCTTCTTAAAACTTACCTGGATATATCCAATGCTTTCTAACAGCTGTTCAGCTTCTTCAGGATCTAGCAAGTTACAATTTTTAGTAAAAGCTGTAGGTATGTACAGGTGTCTAATTTTGTGTTTTGAAAGCAAGTGTAACAAGAAAAGGACATGATTGGTACCTGACTGCCTTGCTTTTCCAATATAAGCTGAGTTAGCCAAACGTGAATGGAAAATATGTAGATTCTTAATTTCTGTACACTTGAAGATTTTTTTTGTTATCTTGGTTATTTCAAGGTTTTCTCAAAAAGTTGACTGTGTGTTAGTTTCTATAGTTTTTATACCTATTACTAGCTACATCACCAATGCCACAACTCAGAATGGTTATGAACTCACGACTGGAGTGTAAAGCAGGACCAGGATGTAAGGATGCTGGAACTGAGAGGCACTGAGAAGAAATTACTTTGACCCTGATGGTGTGCTTACATAATGAATATGATAACACTTCTGGTGGTCAGGGGAAGGAAGAGAAGTCAGTGAGAGAGTGGAGTTCAGCCTCTGCCGTGGCAGTGCAAAGCACTGCTGCCCAGTAGCGTTAACTCAGCCTTGGAGTTCAAGGCAAATTTATTTCAAGGCTTTATGTTTTCACTTTGCAAATAAGCAAGAAGGAGCAGGTTTGTTTTACTCCCATTAAATAATAAAGAGACCCCCTTGTCGTTACAATTTTTGTATCTACTGTGTGACAGGAAGGCAGAGAGTTATGGAAATCTTCAATATACAGACAACAAGGAAAACTCTCCTTTGATATGAGTACTTGGTGAAGCTGTTAGGCTTGCTGTAAAGTGCATGTTTACATGCACTTCCAGGTAGGGGAAGTGATCAGCTACAAATGATTATTTTTTACAGAGTTGAGTACAAAGCCACACTGTGGTGCCAATTCCTGTTACTAACAGATATAAAGCCCTTTGGAAGGAATCTCTTGATGTTATGAGATGATTTTGGCATACAACATAAAACCTGCTCTTCGAGGGACACTTTGGAACATATTTGATAAAACAGAGGTAGCAAAAGGTAGTAAAAATAGAGATCTGAATACCAACATCTTTGCATTAATCAAATTTCTGTAGCATGAAGTCTTAAGTTTGCATAGTTAGGGTTATTACTGAGTTACTATTGTTATTACTGAGTAATAACTGAGCAGCTCAAGTATCAGGGAAAATAATTAGAACAGTCATAGAAAAAATTATTTTCATATTATAAATGCCAAACCAATTTTACAGTACCAACCATGTGCTCCTTTAATGTGTATTTGGTTGTGTACATGGAACTCCAGTTCAAGGAGATCTTAGTTGTGGTCACTTCTCTAAAGTATTAAACTTTTAGTTTAAATTATGTGTTAGAAAGTAAGTAAACAATCCCTGTGCTTTTTTTAAAGCCTCACTGATTTAAGTGTGACAGGTTTTCATCTGCTCAGATTCTAAATGGTATATTTAGCTTCCAAGGTTTTGGGAGGGCTTTGTATTCACATTTAATACTGTATCAAATTGTAAGAAACGCAGTTTTGTTTGGTCGTTTGGTGCAGCCTCTTAATTTTATCTTGTAGATATCAATAGATTTTTGTAGTCAAAATAGCCCAGTGTTTGACAGTGGGCTGTTAGAAGATACAATCAGAATATTGCACCTATACTATGTACATTGATTTAATTGCAACCCCAGACTGTTCAGATATTTATTTGTGTGCTTATAAATGTAAAATAATATATATATCATATAAATATAATATAAAATAACCTTGGGTTGCTTCACTTTCCAGATCATGGAATTGTTCTAACATTCTTTCATACCTTTGAGGCCAATGAGTAGTAAAATTTGGTAAGAGCTGTAGATGTGTAAGGGAAAATTAGGCATTTTTGTAGTCTTTTGGGAATTTAGCTTTTTTTCTCTGAAAATCCCATAAAAAATGAAGCACCTTCAGCAAATTATGCACTGTAAAAAGGTGAAAAAAAGGAATTAAATGTTTGTTTTGCTAGCTAGTCGAATGGAATTGAGAATATTTATTGCATGAAATTAGTATAAAACTGTAATTTATCCCTAAGCTATAACATTATGTAGCTTTGACTTAAAACTGCATTTTAAGACGGTATAGCTGACACAGTTGGCAATGTGCTAAAAACACCTTGCCTTCGGATCACTCTATCAATCTTGACACGTTGTGTCACAAACAAATCACTTGCAAATATCTAGGTGAGAGAAGATAGAGGTTTACTGAGGTTTACAGGTGTACTTTTTTTCTCCTATAGAAAATTTCATCTCCAGTAGATGGCATTATTTAACCTTCTTCACCATCCTTCCTGTCAGCACTGTGTTTTATTACTGAGGTGAAGGTGGGACTGGTACTCCCTTTACATGTGCTTGTGTTCTTGTCTTTGCATGATCCCCCAGAGCAGCTGTTTTAGTAAGTGCCCTTTTCAGCAGACAGTAATACCTTTGCACACAAAATTGTATTAACTATGCATTTGATGCTGTACTGTTTTTAATGCTGAATTTCTCTTTTCCTTCCAGATTCCTCTATGCAAAGTAATCAGGTTTAACATTGATTATACAATTCATTTCATTGAGGAGATGATGCCTGAGGTAAGATGGATAATTAGTCTAAAAGTCAGAGTGGGTGATGAGTTGTTGGTATGTTTAATGGATTAAACTCTTTGGTATCCCACCTTGTGAGGTCTTAAGAGACTGGCTCTGTTGTGAACGAGTGGCTGAAACAGAACTTGAACTTAGAGGTACTAGCATAAATCTATCTACCTAGGCTATCATATATTAAAATCAAACAGTAAGAAGTGCTTATATCCATAGGTTCCTTTCATTTTAAGTTATATGCAATATCTGTAAATTGAATTAGGCATTACCCTTCTCTTACATCTGACAAAAATAAGGCATGTGGTTGTACTTCTTTGCCAGGACCCCATAAGTCAATGGCAGAGCTGAAACTTAATCAGAAGTTTGAAGCTCTGAAGATTGCTTATCAGTACTTAATATAAGCTGTTGCCAAAACAAATTTCCTGTGGATACAAACAAAGCACATTGAGTTCATAATCTGTTTGTGGTGGGGTTTTTTATTTCTAATTAATGCCCGGTGGAACCAGTTTGCGAAGTAAATTGCTGCAGTGGAGCAGTGTGTATAGGTACAGAAGCACCCCTGCATATTAAATACAAAGATTGGATCAGTATTTAATTTAGTCATATATATTTTACATTTTTCTTTCTAGTTATCTCTTTTTATGCTGCTCAACGGCATCTAAATTTATGCAACAGCCCTGAAATGCCTCAGAAAGAATAATGTGATCAAAGCACATTTCTTGTTAGTGAATGTACTGTGTTGTCTGCAGATCTTGAACTGAAACAACAAATGGCCCCCAAGCAGAATAGGGAAGTCACCATTTGGGGGGGCTTCTGGGTGAATGGCTACAGCATTATTTGCAGACCATCTTTACTAAAAGTTTTTGAAAGAGATTTTGGTGTTGAGGTTGAAATTTATGGTCAATATCATACATGCACGATTTATATCAATCTGGCCTGATCTTGTTTGTTCAGGAAAGTTTATATGTTCGTTCACTGAAGGAGCCACTTCCTCACTTGATGAAAAAAATCTTTTTTTGTTGTTTTTTTTTTTCCATTTAATCTTTTTTCTTTTTCTTCTGTTGGCTATTTAGGTCATAATCCTCAATTTGTGTTGTACTCATACTTGCTATGGAAGTGATCGTGATACCACAGATTGTGATTTATAAACATTCGTTATGAGCATGTGGGAAAAAGTAAACTATGAAAAAGATATTTCTGAGAAATGTGTCATCTGCTTGGCTTGCTCAGGTGGAAGGGGTTTTAGTGCTTGGCAGATTATTGCAGATTTATAATTTTTGCCTATTCTCTTGATTTGGACATTGAGTGGGGAGGGTTCAATACGATTCTTTCTTGACAATGCTTTCTGCAGAGACCACTGTGCTGTGTTAGAGTAGATGATCACAAATATATCAATACTGTTTCCAGAGCCCAGTATCTAGTGGTTGGCAGATAGGAAGGCACTGGGTTTTTTTCATTGTGTTTTATTTAACTATATATGAATGGCATTATTTATATTGCAGTATTATATATTTATAATTTTGATCTATTATTTTGTTTCCTCAGAATTTTTGTGTGAGAGGCCTTGAACTGTTCTCTTCATATCTATTCAAAGATATTTTGGAGTTGTATGACTGGAATCTTAAAGGTAGAGTTCTCTTTGAGAGAGTCCTAAAAATAGCAATGTAACTGCTGTTTTCCATGAGAGGGACAAACTTAATCTATTTTTCAAGAAGATGAAATTAGAGTTCAATAGTGTGAGCTCTAGCAATGAAAATGCACAAACTTGGCACTGTATTCCCACAAATAAACTAAATTTCTGCCTTAATCCAGAACTTTTATTTTTAATCAAACAGTAAATGTTACTGTGTGTTAAGGCAGAGTATCATGTGCGTGGTATTTTGAAAGTCAAGGTGTCAGGTAAACTATTACTTTACAAGCTAAAAACAAGTTGCTCATACCGTATTTTTCTGCAGTCATCTCAGAAAGCAGTGTTATACAGACAGCTGTGGAGACTTAACATTATCATTAAAGCTGAATGTTTTGTCTTTTGACAAGATGAAAATGTTTGTTTCTGTGAAGACTGCAACAAAGGAGAATGCTTCCCATGGTCTAAAAGAGAAATGAGAGTATCAGAGGAATTACGTTTCAGTATCTGTAGGGTGTCTTGACTTTGTCTGTGGAGTTGCACTCTGCAGTTAATGCAGTTAAACAGAGGAGCACACAGCTTTAATACATTTTGTGTAGCTTTTGGTTTGATACTAAATATATTCTAATATCAGTGTTGTCTCTCCTGCCACTGCTTCTGATTGTTCTTTCTTTTATTAACACCAGGTACTTACAGGCTTAGTTTTTATTTTCTTGCAGAGCTTTATATGATGAGTAGGAAAATGTAAAAAAAACCCACAAAACAGTAGTGTGGAAATTTCCATGTTATCTTTGTTATAGTGAACAAAAAACACCCTACTAACTGGGAGGAGATAAACTTGTTCTTGTGCCTGTAAGGTTTGAGTGTAATAATTAATTGATTATATAAACCAATCTTTTTCTATTACTGTTTTATTTAAAAGTACTGGGGTTTTTGTTAGGTTCTTATTTTTAAATTACTCTAGATCTCTTTTAAATTGTCTGTGTGAAAGCTTTCAGTACAAGTTGTCTCTCTTTTCACTTTTCACTACAAGTTGTTCTTTTTTTGTTATTTTTTGGATTGAAACTTAAACCCTATCAAATGTAATCATCATTCATTGATTTCATCTGCAGCAATGTTGCCTCTTTTCTTCTTATGCAAATATGTTGCTGTTCATAAATTTTTTGTATTTTTTGGTATTTAAGGTCCTTCACTTGAAAATGATTCTATTTCTTGTCCCAGATACCACTTCATGCCACGGTTTGTGAGATTCCTTCCAGGTAATGTTTGTATTACATTTCTTTGTACAAATTATATCTTAAAAAAAAAAAAAAACAACACAGAAAACAGCCCTATCCTCCAGAAAAAAACCTCCACAAAAAAACCCTTATTGCAAATCAAATAGTTCAGTCAGTGCAGAGATCTGGTGCTTCTACCTGAAGCCTTTAGTGCTTGCTGGTAGTGTGGATGGTGTACTCAGAACTGGAGTTCAGCTGGGCAGGCCACGTCTTGCTTCCAGCTTTTGTGTCTGTAGTCATTTTAGGCAGTGCTGGGTCCTCCTTGGCGTGCACTGTGATGGAGCTGTGGCATTTGAGGAGTGCTGTTATCTAATCTCGGACATTCCATGAGCCCCCTGCTCTTCAGGGTACCATGTGGTTAGGTCACGATTCTTGATGTGCAAGGGTCAGCATCACTGGCACCTCTGAGCACACGTTTTTCTGATTGTTCTTTTATCCTAATGCAAGCTTAGACCTTGTAGCAAATAGTGAAAGACAAAAGCCATGGTTCCAATGCAGTCCAACCCTGGCCTGCCAGCCAAGGACAAGATTCCATGTGGAGCATTGCGCTCATTTTGAGCGAACAGCTTACGTAGGGATTAACGCATCCTAAGACCCCAGGACAGACTTTCAGTTGATGTAAATGTCATGGCTCCATTGAAAACGTGTCCTGCTGAGATCCTGCCAGTGAATGCTCCAGGAGGGTTATGTGGACATAAGGTGTGTTTCAGCTGTGAGATTTGGGGTGCAGATGAAACATGGAACGACCTTCATCAAGAGGGCTGTGGAGCACCTGGAGGTGCTTTCTGGTTTTGCCTTCGAAATTTTGTTGGGATATTAATTATAGCTGGAGCAAAATGAGTTGGCTTGTTACTGTGGGGAGTACTGATGGCTAGATGACTCTATTTCTAATTGTTGTTCCTTCCTGGATACACAGTACTCAATCAGAAGCAGAGCTCTGAGGCTTGCTAGCAAACATTGATTTGGTTTTGCTGAAGCAATTTACAAAATAAGCCATCAAGCCACATGTGGCTGATTAACTTGACCTCATCACAAAATGAGAACAAGTTTGTCCTGCCTAGTTTGTGTAGCTTGAGGGTGCTTTCCTGTTCAGGGTTTTTATATTCTGATTTATTTTTTCTTAATTTTAGATTAGAAGTCAGCTCTTTCTGTGCTGTTGGGTTGTTTACTGATAGGGAGAGATAAGTCTCTATAATATGTATTCCTGTGTGCTGCTCTTCTTTAAGGTCCCCAGCCTTCTAACTCTTTTTGAAAAATGTCTTTTTCCTGATATTTCTGCATATATAGTTGCCTTTTAGCATCTTTTTGATAGCTTTTTTTTAAAATCAAGCTTTCATTTTTTATTGATTATTTTTTGAAGTATCCTTGAAGATTTTTAATTTTCAGAGAGTGGAAATCTATTTCCTTCAGGTATGTTTGCAGAACACTTCTTATGTCTAATCAAAGAAGATGTTGGTGCATCAGCTCTCCAAAGATCCATCAGTTGTCTCTTTAAAGATAGGAATGAATTGCTGATTTCCCATCCCCTTCTACTTTTTCTTTCTTACTTTCATAACATTGTCTAAAAATAATGAGGTTTGGGATTTCAGGTTTTCTGTGTGGATTTACTTAGAGACAGACCTTGGAGTAGCTTTGACCTAGTCATATCCAGTTTACTGAGATGCATAGCATGTAGAACAGTTGCTGTATTGTATTCATTTTCATAGGTTTTTATGATGATAAATACATTCAGAGAGTAAAAGACCAGAAAAAACAAATTTGATGTCCCAAGTACTGCATATTCTGATTGAGAAAGGATCTCTGACTTTCATTTAGCACAGCCATCTATAGCAACCTGTACATTATCTTCAGTGGTTAAGGATGCACTTACATTTTAGTGATTGCTGGGTGTGGGCCACCTCTTGCATAAGAGTATAATCCAGTAGTTGACAAAGAACAGTCTTGTAGTTGGAGTCCCCCTTTAATTTAAAGGAAAACTTGGCACATTTAAAAATCTGTCCCTGTAGCTATTTAGAAGTATTTTCTATTTCCATTGAGGTTTGGGGTGTGTTTTCCCCACTTAAGATTCCCTCTTGGAGTTTGAGTGAGCTAGTTGTTCTGAGAGGCCAGGTTACACCACTGCCTGTCACCATTTCTGTGCAGTAGTGCTGTAGTCCCAGCAGAAGTAGGAGAAGGGCTTGGTTCCTCACATACCTTGTAGAGGACATTGTCTTACACAGCGCTGCTGTTGTGCAGCAGCTCTGCAAGGCTTTCCCACTCTGCCTGGGATCACACTCCTTGTGCTGTGGTGTCATCCCCCGTATTGCTCTAAGGTTTTACTTCTGTCATCATTTCTCTTTTATGGGTGTAGTGATAGAGAGAACAGACTCAGTGGCTGGACCAGATTGTTTCTGCTCCCTGAGGGAGAGAAATCAGCATTTGTGTTCTGTGGGGCTGAAACTTGAAGATTCCTCCATACCTGCAAATTAACACTGTTATTAAAGGAGGGAATTAGAGAGATGTATGTCAAAATTAAAGCATTGTGGGAGCATGCAGTGACTTTTTACTGACATGAGCAGACATACTGAATTTGAATAGTCAGTGATCTATCTGAGTGATCACTGAGTGCTTATCTGTCAGGACCATCACTCACTTTCCTGTTTGCATATTCACATCTGTACCTGGCTACCTGAAGCCAGTCAGATTACAGTGTCTTCTTTGGTTACAAGCAGCCTTTGCTGTGCATTTTTCCTGGGGTCTCAGAGGTATTTAGTAATTTTCACATGCCCTTGATTCATTTAGTGACAGAAGACAGCATGAGGCTCTTTAGTCTTCATTACTGCAGTTAGAGCATGTAAGCACTACAGATGAGTTTAAAGTGCAAGCATAGCTTACTACATACATCCAGAAGTATCCTGTAAAATTTTGAGTGTACTTAAAAAAAGCTGCATAATACCTAAACGCTTTTTAACTGCTGTTATGAAAAGAATTATAAAATTGTGAAAAGGGAGATGAAACTGGACAACATAACTGATTGTTCTGCTTACTCATTTTAAAGTTTATTCAGGCAAGTTAGAAACTTCAAGTTCGCAGTACGATGGAACTCTTGCCACCATTACTGTTACTGCTTTAGTTTAGCAAAGTGTTTATGCATGAGCAGTATTCATCAGTAAAACATTTGCCTTCATATTTGTCAAATCAGTTAAGCATTTTGCATTTTATTTTGCTCAAATGCTTTGTGTTCTGCATATTTTCTCTTAAGCTCGTGCTTTAGGGGTGAATCTCTGAAATGTGTTTTTTTTTCTTTATGGTTTTAAGATGGAGGAAAAGAAGTACTCTCAATGCATCAGATTCTTCTCTACTTATTACGATGCAGTAAAGCTCTGGTGCCTGAAGAGGAGATTGCCAACATGCTTCAGTGGGAAGAGCTGGAATGGCAGAAATATGCAGAAGAATGCAAAGGGATGATTGTTACCAGCCCTGGCATGGTAGAACAAATAAATAATTTTTTAATATTTGAACAATCCAGTTATATGTACATGTCTTCTTTCAGAGAGTTTGTTATAGGCTAAATTAGAACAGGAAAAGGTGTCCAGTGGCAGTTGCAGATTGCAATAGGAACAGTTTATTGACTGGTTCCAACCCTGAATTGTCCCCTCTGCTGCTGTACTAAAGGGTGTATTTTCAGATGGGCATTGTTTCAATGTGCATGTTAAAAGGAATAGCTGTATTTTATGTATGTAGAACCTTCCTATTTTCTTTGACAGTCTTCATGTGCATGATCTCATTCTCTTTTCCCAGACACAGCGCCAAAGAAATAGTAACTATTTGCTATTTACTTTCCTCTTCCTCTTTTGACCCCCTATTGACAGCTCTATTTAATGTGTGCTGTCCTAACACTGTCTTGAAAATATATGAAAAGGTGTTTTCTGCCTATGTAGTTTTTTCCACATTGTTTCTGTGTTGGTATCACTCAGCTGAGGAATTTTGTGTACATTAATTAATGCATTAATTTTATAATATAATATATTATAAAATATATAATATATACTAATGTATTAATTTTCAGTGCCTAGTTTGAAACCCCCGTGGCCTTATTATTTTTGGAACAATTGGTCTTTTAAAACACATGTTCTCTGAACACAGTTCCTTTCAACTCTGGTGTGTATGTGAATTCAGCCCATTATTATGATTTTCCCTTTTAAGAAATGGGGGTCACAAGAATAGATGAATGTCAGCTAAAAACTGCAGGGTTGTATTTGTATAGTTTGGTCAGTATCACAAAAGGGTATCTTAGTAGTAGAAGCATATTTTGGACCTAATATTTGAGACTGATACGCATCTTTCTCAGTAGTAATACCTTTCTTTTTCTGACTTCATTTTCAAATTCTTAATTTCTGAAGAAAAAGTGTAACTTGGTACCGTGCCTAAGAAGGAATTTAGTTTTCAACTGAAAAACTTATCCCCAAACTGCAGCCAGGGTGACATGCTAAATACATATTTCCAGTTCGTATTTTTAAGTATGGCAGCATAACATTAGTAAACTACTTAATAAGCGAATAATAACTTGGGTCAGATAATTTTCCCATTGATTTCACTCTGAATGAAGTAAAACTTTCAAAACAACAAGAAAATCAGGCTGTTTCTGGAAACATGAAATACAAAAATACACGTGAACGCTCACTGTGGAAAATTCTACCTCAGTTGCTTTAAAAGATTACTAAACCAGACTCCCATAATAGAAATTGTTAGAAAACTTGAACAGCCTTAACTTGCCTGTGGTTTCTGTGATACGAGGTACATGTTTGTCCACAAATTGTCAGCATCTGAGTGCTATACACTGACATAACTTCAGTTATTTTGCTGAAGATAGGCTGATTTCAGCTAGCTGAAAAGTCGCTTTTTTGTTTAGTACGAAGGAACGCATATACGTTCCTTCCTTGTGTTACGGAACTCTAAATGTCTCTGTGTACAAAGCAGTGTGATTTGTGAGCCCTAGTGTTAATTCTGAAATCTTGTGTGATTTTTTTACTGGTAAACTTTGCATTGTACAAGGCAGCATTTTTAGAGACGTGCGGACATCAAAATATGTGAGCATAAAAGAAATCTGCAGCGCTTTGAAATGTCATGTTATAATGGCATCATTAGAACGTGCTTTTTCTCTCAAGATTGCAATGACATTCTTCTTAGTTGTGGATCTTTCCTGTACATTGCAGCATATTGTACTGATTATGAATGTAAGTGAAAAACAAGAGTATCAAACTATTACCTATCCATTTTACAGCATTAGAAGATTAAACGGTTCTGTTGGAGAGACAATATGACACTGTTTTATAAAATGACAGCTCTTCAGTTCAATTATATCCACTTGAGACAACAAAGTAAAAACACTAAATTTTGTTTTGTTGCACAGCATCTCTTCAGAAATAATAATTCCTCTTGTGATCAAATCTAGGTTTTATGTGTGTGTTTCATTTTATTTTTTTCAGTGTGAGGTGTATATATGTACAATATGGAGAAGGGAAAAAGTTATAAAAGGATATAAATCCCACTTAAACAACTAAAAACAGTTCAGCATTATTTAAAATTATTTTGCTTATTCATGGTGTTTCATTAGTTCAATTGAACTTTGTGTTGGAATAGATTTAGAAGTTCACAAATTTTAGTCACCTTTCATGGTTCACTCTTCCTAAAATATTGATGGATTTCTCACTACTACGTAGATATATGTATATATTAACATACTTCTGCACTGCATCTGCATGCTGTTTCATGTTGTGTTTTAATGTCAGCAGAGCCTTGGTTGATGAGATTTGGAGTAGGAAACAAAAATAACAGGCCTCTGTTCTGTTAGAATTTCTTTGGTTTTGATGTGACTTTAAAGACAGGGTTGTGATTATTGAATAGTCTATCAAAGCACTTTTAAAAGAGCACAGGGATAAACCTCTGGAAGAATAACATCTAATTTGCTTGCATCCTGTCTGCTGGTGTGGAATTTATACTTGGTATTTCTGTATGTTGCTGTTTGTTCATTTAACCTTCAGAAAGGGCACTGGAGAGGAGGCTGGTGTTCATGATGAAATAAAAAAGCATAACCCAGCTACACCCCTCTCATAACTGTCAGCGAGGGAGCAGTTGTGATTAAGTCTTGGAGAAGTTTTTTTGTCCTGGTTGCTGTCAGCCGTCTGTGAACAGCTGTGTAACTGATGGACAAATGCAAGGCAGTGCCATGGAAATTAAGAGGAGTCTGGTTTTGAGTAGTCCTGAGGTCACACATTTAACACAGACCCTGCTATATGCATAGTGAAAGATGTTCTTTTTTACACTTAGGAGTATCTCATTGCCTCTGATTAAGTATCTGAAATGTGTCTGTATTTTTTTTTAATGTATTGATTGGAATTGGTATATTGAGTACAATTATTGTTTAATATTCTGTTAATTATATTTTGCTGACCTGGTTGTCAGAAGAGTGGTATATCAAGGCTGCTTTTTTAAGAGAAGTTCCTCAGTGTAATATTAAGAGTGGGGAGAACCAACAAACAACTTACGAGAAGATAAAAACTTCTCAAGCTGGTTTTGTGCAATCTCCCAAAAAACAACCCCCTAAAAAATAAACTTAACTTAATCCTTAAAAATCAGGACTTTTCAGCTCTTGTTTAGGTAACAACATTCTGCATTCTGTCTGCTACAAATCTTGCCCATTATTTTCTTTAGGGCTTTTTTTGTTCTAATCCTTTTTTATAAGAAATACTGTGGGGAAGACCTTTTCTGTCTTTTTTTTTTTATTTGTGAAACCAGCAGCTTTAACTAATTTAAAAAATTCAACTAATTCAAGTAAGTTAACTTACCTAAATTTTTTTCTTTTTTTTTTTTTTTTCTGGGGAGATGTTACTTTATGTTCAGCCATCTTGTCTAAAGGGAAGCTGATAAGCATTTTTCCCTTGGAAAATATTTCTGTATCTGAAAGTCAAGCTTTTAAGTAAGTTTTTGTTTTTCTAGAATAGATTGAAATTGTGGCCAAATATAGAATTGGCTTTGCTTATCCGTGCAGAAAATTATTCCTGTGAACAATTCTACCAAGGTGGTTTGGAGGGTAAAAGCTTTGTTCTTGATGCAGTTTTTATTGTTTTGTGAAGAGAATGGTGGGAGCTGTTTCTGTAACACTGAAACTCATCTTGGAGTGCATCTTTACAGTGCTAAATGAGAAGTTCTGAGATGCAAGTAACTAGAAGTAATGCCCTTTTTCTGAAACCTAAGACAAGCAAAATATATTGGCCTCATCCAGCTGATTGCAAAGTGGGGAGAAAGCAGGCACGTTACAAAGCAGCTTGACAGGTAATGGAGAAGTTGTTTACTTGGAGACAAACTGTGCACCTTCAGCTGGGTTTTTAAATATGCTGGGTAAGTGATCAAAAGCTCTGTGAGCAGCATGTCTGCTACAGTGATGTGCAATTACTTACTCTCCGCATTTAGAGCTGAAGCAAAAGTTGCCTTCTTTTGCACTGTCCTTTTTAACAATGAAAAGAACTTCTGTTTTGAACTGTAAAAAGGGCAAAAGTCTCCTCATTATACAAGACTGTATTCCTCCTTGTGCACATCAGCCTAGGAGCGTTTTCTGAGAGTAGTGTGACAGATTTTTTTTTGATGCTGTTTAGTCAGTGTGATTGAATGGATCTAATAATGTCTTCATTTGCTTTGGGAAATCATGACCTAAAATTAGAGAAGTAACCTGATCTTACCAAACTGCTCCGGCATGTGGGTTCTTGGATGCCAGAATGCTAATCCTAATTTGTACTTCTGGTGTGATGCTTGACCAGAGAAAGTTGTTTTAAGTTCTTGGAAATAGTGAAAGTAAATTTCCAGGTGTTTAAAATTAAAAGGCCTTTTTGGTTTTCTTCTTTGAGTGTTAGGTCAATTAACTTTGTTTCAGTTATTGTTGTTGCCAAATGTTTATAATCATATTAATGATCAGTTTAATTTAAGTGCATCTTACTAAGTTTCGAATGTTGTTGCTTTGTGTTTCCTGGATAGTGAGGACTTGAAGCAGAAAACTTTTCATGGAGCTGTTGTCAATTTAGTTGTATTTTGTTTTTTTCTCCTAGAAGCCCAGCTCAGTTCGTATTGATCAACTAGACCGCGAACAATTCAATCCTGATGTAATTACTTTCCCTATTATTGTGCACTTTGGGATACGACCTGCTCAACTCAGTTATGCTGGAGATCCTCAGTAAGATGCTTTTCCTTCTTCCTTTTGTTCAGGAACTCATTACTGTTGTCATTTGTGGCTTAAATAGGGCTTGGTTACGTACTTAGTTGAGTCCAGTATAAAGCTTAGCGCTTATGGCATTGGACACAAGCTCCTGCAAATTAGAAAATACGAGGCATAACTTTTTCTCTAGAATAATTCAGGATCTGCTGAAGTAAACATGCATGCATGTGTGGTATGAAGCTTCTTAACCTGACAACAGCTCTTCAAAAGGTGGTTCTTCAAGCTCCACGTTATTTCTCTGAGAGGCCAGTGGCAGGTTTTCAGAGAGAGGATAGCGTAACAGGAAGGCAGAGGAGGAGAAACAGTTACCCAAGCTTCCTAATGTATGTAGCATATAGACTTCTGAGCTAGAGGATGTATTTAGGTCATTTTGTTAAACAGCCCTGAATGGATGTTTTTAAATTTTTCAAATCACTGTTTGAGTCTTCTTATGCTACTGACAGGGAGAAGATTTCAGGTAGTCACTTAACCAGTACTATTGTGCATCATATGAAAAAGTAATTATTTTTGTTTCAGGGCTGCTCCTTGATTGTTTAATTAGATGTTCTTCAGGTCTCACATCTAATAAGGAATAATATAGCCATTTTCTGTTTGATTACTTTATGATGTTTGTTTCTTGCATACTGCCATATCCTACTTAATCATCTCTTTCTGTGCTTTGAAGGATCACATCTACCTAATGTTTCCTAGCTTGGAAGCTCTTGCACTCATGCTACCTTTCTGTGCTTTTTATGTCCTGATACAGTTTGGGAGCAATGTAGAGAAGGAGTGAAGAGGGAATCGGGACTTCAGGCAGAGCAAGAAATACAGTTTCACTGTGGATTGATGAAGGGACGCAAAAGTGATGATTGGATTTTGTTCCCAGTTCTTTTCTTAACCTCTGACTATTTCAGGGAGTTCTTCCCAGTGATTGGGACATCTGCTTTCTGCACGATGACAGTATAAAGCCTGCCTCTGTGGCATGTGTAGTTAAGGTTGTCTTTTTCCTCAGTGCAGTGGTTTAGGAATGGTATTCCCCATTTTAGTACTCCCACTAATAAAAGAACTACAAGCCACCCCCTTCCACTGAGAGACACAAAAAGGCAGAGGTCAAGGGTTGAGAGAAGGATTTACTGGAAACAGCAGTGAGACAAGAAAACAAACAGTAACAGCAACAATACTAATAACAAAAATGTAGAAAGAGAGGATGATTTATGTGCAAAATGCTCAACAGGTCTGCAGTTTTGAGGCCCATACACTCATGTGGGCATGTATGACAGTTGGATTCTTTTGCAACTGCTTGCTGAGAATTTTAAATCCAGCATGGCAGGAAGTGGGAATATTTAGTGCTAATCCAGATAATAAAATGGGTTATTTTGGCTTTGATCATTAGTTTTATCTATAAAACATATCTCTTAATCTTTTAGTTTTCTCGTCCATAAAAAGGAAATAATTAGACCCAAAAATATAAGAATTATCTCTACTTTGATGCTGAATTTATTAGTATTTGTAAAGCTCTAGTATTTTATTGATAGTAGTATAAAAAGTCAAAAATTATTCTTCCCACACATTTTTATTTTTTTCTTTAAAATTTACCTGTGTTTTTTTTTTTGTTTGTTTTGTTTTGGGTTTTAACCTCGGAGCTGCTTACAGAACGTAGATATATTATGTTTTATCAAAATAGCAAAGCATTTTTTGTGAAATACCTCTTTGGTGCCATCATAAATTTCAGGCTTAACTCTAGTGTACGTGCACCCAGAAGAGATTTTCCTCTAATGTGTCTTTCCTTTGTGATATTCTAATACAGAACTTTTTGTGCTGGAAATATGTTTATTAATTCTCAAACTTAATTGCAATAAAAAAGCTTGTTTCACCCTTATCAGTACTTGTAGAAAATTGTGTATTGTAGATCATGGTTTCAGGTTCTTAGTTTTGGGTTGAAACTTCCTCAAGGCATTTGGTCTTTTTGTTTTGGTTGATTTGTTCATTAACTCATTTTTCTTTTTTGGATGGTGAGTTGTCAAAAATAGATGTGCTATTCTGCAGATTGCAAAAGTGTGGTGAATGGAGCATGAGAAAAATCTATGGATTGACCATTTCAGATGTGTTTGTAGACTGAAAAAATATCAGTATCTCCGAGGCAGAGAGTATACATTCAAGAATGCTGCAGAGAAATAGCTAGGGAAAAACTGCCAATAAGAAAAGATTTGTTTATGTGTCTGTAAATGCGGGATGCTGGGAAGATCATGAAATAGTCAAAGAGCTGCTGCTTCATTGACAGCTAAGCCACTAACATGAAAACTTCCTAATAAAACCACTGCTCTAAGTTGTTGCTGGAGAGGATCTTTTATAATGTAAATATGAGTAAAAGCTAACTTGGATAAGTTCTTTCCTCTGGCCTCTAATTCCCTGCTTCCTATTCAAAGTCTGATTTATGGTTATCCTGAATACAGAGATTACATTTTGAAGGTAGCATTGTTTCCTAAGGACAGGGTCCCTGTCACGATTCTCTTTGTTGATCCTCCCATTGTAACTTTTGAACCTGTTGGTAAACTGCAGCTGAATATAATGGTGGGATGTTGTCTTCAAATGGAATAAGTTCTTATAAATTTGGTGAAAGTTTGTGCTAGATCACTGAGGGACTCCCACTAGGGGAAACGTGGTTAGGCATCGCCAAAATAAGAAAAGGCTCGATGGTTGGAGAAAACCAGAAAACTTAAGTATGTGCCAATCACAGAAATAACTTTAATTGCTCTTTCCATTCTGCACAAACCCATAGGGAACAAAACTTTCATTTCACTTTTCGTAGAATAACTTCATGTTGCATGTGACTTGTAGAGCTCTTCCTCATGTGCTTCACTGAAATGTTTGAGCTGGTATAAGGACAGACAGTTCCTGGGGAAGGGTGCTACTCCTTTGCAGTGAGTGATAGGTAAACCGTGTGGAGAAGAAGGAGTTTTCACCTGCCTGAATTGAGTTAAGGGGCAGGCAAGTCTTTTCAGCATGCAGAGGTGGCCCTTTGGAGAGGATGGGTGTGTATCTGGGAGACCTGGGGTCTGCCCCAATCTTTCCTGTTCTTTACCTCACTCTGCCCACTAATGCCACCTCTCTGATGCTTGGCCCACCCTGCTGGAGCAGCTACCCAGGCACTGTCACCTCTCAAAGATGCTTTGAAATTATTTTATTTCTGTAGCAAAGAGGTGCTTGTAGACATTCCTTGTGTACTTTGTGTGCATGATTAGCAGCTGGTGTGTTCCTAATGACAAACAGGGAGAGACTTCTCTTCACTGACTAAAGTACTTGTTTTCTGGTTTTGTCCTTCAGATACCAAAAGCTGTGGAAGAGTTATGTGAAGCTGCGTCACCTACTGGCTAATAGTCCCAAAGTCAAACAGGCTGATAAACAGAAATTATCACAAAGAGAGGTATTTTGGACCTTCCTATGACTTATGATTGAGCATTGTAATTCGGGATGGAATAAAGCCGTGTGTCTGTCCTGTTTGTGGAAACAATAGAAATCCTTTACAAAAGATTTTCCTTCCAGACTCTTAACACAGATTTTATCTATGCTTGTTATTGAATGGAGATT
The DNA here is from genome assembly GCA_013399835.1 of Leptocoma aspasia. Taxonomy (NCBI): domain Eukaryota; kingdom Metazoa; phylum Chordata; class Aves; order Passeriformes; family Nectariniidae; genus Leptocoma; species Leptocoma aspasia. Next base: position 307,989 of record VXAX01000269.1, read on the forward strand.
TTTTCCTTTTTTCAGCTGTCAAACTGCTGCAAGTTTTTTACCCAATTATAGAAATTATTGTTATGGAACCATAACTTCTTTATAGCTGTTGCCATTAATGGTTTCAAGAATTAGCATAGAGAAAGACTTTTTTATTTCATAATGTACTTTTAACTGGCTCATAATTTTAAACATTTCTCTTCTGAAACAAAAACTGCCATGCTTGTGTACATAAACCGTAATTTATTAGGTGGTATAGTGACATTGCTTAGGATCTTTGACTTGAAATCATCTGGTTGTTGTATGATAGATGAGATATTTTTCTCTTTGTTTTTTCCCCACCAAGTGATGAGCAATAAGCACTTCCTAAGTGCAAATGCTCAACCAATTGGGAATTAAAAGCAGAAAAACAAATACTCCTAAATATAGCCTAAACCAACCTATTTCTATAAACCCCTGGACTGAAGCTTTGAATTTGTCTGGTGTCTGTCAATTGGGCACTCTTAATTTGACAACCTATCTAAACAACACGTAGAGGAGAAATTAACTTCTTGAGTACAGGATGGTGTTTATTTAAGTGGTGTTATATTTTCGTTATTGATAAAATCATAGACTACCCTGAGTTGGGAAGGACCCTTGAGAATCATGGAGTGTGATTCCTGAGACTTCCCCAGTTTTAGGGGAAATTGCACTTTCAGAATTACTTTTGGTTGCAGTAAGTGTTTGATACATATGACATTGCACCTGATTTTTCTCATTATTGCTAAGCATACTATGCTGTTGTGTGAGCAAGAGTGTTTGTAAACATTTTATTTATGCTGATATTAAATAAGCCCTTGGCTTCCTTACTTGTAAATGAAAAAAAAAAAAAAAAACCACAACATTGTGACTGAACTGCGCCACAGTTGTAAAGGAAAAAAAAAAAGATTTGTCCTTACAGGAGGTGATTTTGTTTGCCACAACTACACACAGAGCAAGTAGAAGATCATTGTGTTATGGGCATATTTTCATTAGGGGATAATGGATGGCTCATTTGAAAAATTGTAGTGGATTGCATGTAAGGGGGTGATCATATTTTGCTCCAGAAGACAGAACGTTCCTTTGGTATTTAGCACTTGCTGTGGAGTGCTGATTTTTGTTTCTAGACTGTATTATCTAGGATAATGAGTTTTACAAATAGTTTGCCAAGAGGGAGGCATGCAGGGCTGAAGCAGAAGTTTAATGTGAGGATAATCTATATATTTACCAGTGGAGGTGTCAGTAACTCAGAAGGAGCTGTAGGACTCTACCTGACTGGTACGTGGGCTTTTAAAAATTATGAATCATATATTATGGAGTGCTTCTGAGCCAGTCAGACTGAAATACAGCCAGGTCTGGCAAACACTGTAGCACCTTTCTCAGGAAAAACTCAATGACACACCTTCGACAATGCACAAGGGGTGCAGAGCTGGCAGCATCTGTGTTCCCTCTGCCATCAGTCATACACCACTGTGAGGTTGTGCAATGATATTATTTGTGACAAGGTCATGCCTGGGGCTTTGTTCCTCTAACCTGACTTTGAGCAGTTACAGCAGGTGCATAAATTAGGACCTGAAGGCTCACTTTGAAGTCAGTGGAGGGAGAAATGCATTTTTGAAGCCATTTATCCCCTTCACTGAATATAAAAGGAGCCAGGGCTAACTAGCGTCCTACCCTAGACACCTCTTTATTGAGGTGTCTGAGGTTTGATGAATCTGTGTCTGGACAGATGCACCTGTTGGAACTACTCTGTGAGTCTCTCCAAATCAGAAAACAGAGCCTGTTCCTGCCCAGATGTGCTCACAGGCTTCAAACTGGGAGCTGGAAAGAGACAGCTTTGAGCAAGTGCCCTGTAATGAAAAGGAGAAGGAGAGGCAGGATAGGTTGCAGCTTTGAAGTGCTTTGTGTTCTGAAGAAGGCAGAGCACTGAGGGGAGCCTTTACGGTTAGTTCATGCTGCGTGGGGAGCTTGCACACCCCAGGGCTTTATAGTATTGGAACCAAGATATTCTAATCCAGGGCTGATTTATCTGTTTTCCTTTCATTTCATTTTTTACTGAAAAATTTTTTTTTCAATGATACTGTCAAAATCATTTAATGATTCTGACCTCATGGTTTCTAGAGACAAATTGCACACCACCAAATATCCAGCGGTCAAGGCAAAACATACTTTTAAAAATTTTTATTGAAATAGAAGTGGTGGATTTCAGTCAGCATAGTCTCTAGGACTGGTGAGTGCTGACCCCTTTCCCAGACTGGGCATAGTGACATAGCTGAACAGGAACTGTTGCAAAGTAACCAAGATGACAGAGCAAAGCCTGTTTTGCTCCTCTGGAATGTTCAAACCAAGAGTACTCACAGTGATGGACATGAATAAAGAGGTTGTTTTGTACATCTGGTAAAGAAAGTGCTTTCGTTATAAGGACTTTACCTTTCTTACTTATGTATCATCTTGGATGTATGAGTTGGACTGGTTTGTTTTGTCATTTGCAGTAAAAAAAATGTAGTCACCTCTGTTCTCTCCTTGGTTTACCAAAATCCCCTGTTACACTGCATTCCAGCACATCTTCCAGTCTGTGTCTGGGAGTTATCAGTACCAGCCTTAGAAACTGCTCTCCAAAACTGAACCTTACGTGGGTATTGTGAACACGCCGGGGTGTGCAGTGCTGTGCTTTGTTGTAGCAAGTTCTTCACAGGAACTCTGTTCTCGCCCTGCTTAGGAAGCACTGCAGAAAATTCGTCAGAAGAACACAATGAGACGTGAAGTGACGGTGGAGTTGAGCAGCCAGGGATTCTGGAAAACAGGAATACGCTCTGATGTCTGCCAGGTGACTGAACTGGAGAGATGTATTATCTTTCTTGGTAGCTGACATTTACCTTTGCAAGGGTTTCTCCTAGGCTGAAGAACCAAATGGAAATGATTGCCTCAGTAATATCTGTTGATCTAGGGAACTATTCCAGTGTTCTCTGCACCCCTTCTATACACACAAAAAAGGTAATTTAAAATTTTCTGCCAGCGGTTGGTTAGTGCAAGGGAGAGAGGTTAAGAATGGCTAGTTTGAGGCTGGAGGTTTGCCCAATGTTGAGTCTAGTGTGGAATCCATCAATTGGCTTGGTTTTAGATATTTTAATTTTATTATATTTTTCTATTTAGATAGCTTTTAAAAACACCCCAAGTTTACAGTAAAGCATGAAGAAATACCTTTTTACTTGAAAGAAAGTAAAAAAGCCTAAAACACCACCACGGTTAACTTTTGGATTAAAAACGGTGAGCCTCAAGTAGAAAGATGTCTTTCAGATACTGTTTCATATGCATGACATCTCCAAGGGACATATCTCTGTCAGATCCTATTCTGAAGCAGTTGACAGCAACCAGCTTTGTCATATGATAAAAATAAATGCAATTTTAATTTAATTTTGTATTAGTAAAATTTGAGCAATAGTAACAGCCAAATAATTATCCTAAAGATATGCTTGCATTATTCTTTAGCTGTTGTTTTGGAGATGTTATTTAAGAGTTAAATGCATACAACTTAATATTAGCTTAACAATGTGAAGTATAAATTAGGGGGTTGCTAGGCAAGGGTAGAAATTCCTTGTAATCTTAGAAGTCTGGTCAGGCCAAAGGGGGAAATTCTAGAGTGAGAGAAATTCTAGTAACTAAAATTGCTTTTCCTCTGTCTGAAACATTTCTTGTGATTCTGCTATTGCTTCTGAAGTAGAAGGAGAATAGTGGCACAATATCTCCTCACATAGCTGAGGAAAACCACAGCCCTTTCCTAATTTTTTTGTTGTGAACTGTATCTATTTTTGCAGCTTAAGTAAACAGTGTAAATTTCCAATTTAGGCACTTTGAAACCGTTCTGTGTTATTCATAGTATCTTTTGTGATTCATCTCCTAATGTCTTCAATATTCCTGTTTCATTTTGTTGAAGGACAGCAAAACACCAAAGCATGATAAAAGTAAAGCTATTTTACAATTTTTGTGCACATCTGCAGCTCTAACTTCTGAATCAGCCAGTTCTGGTATGAAGGTCCTTTGATTCGATTTCTTTGAGAGGCCAAGAATAGGCAGCTGTATGTCTGTAAAATGAAAGATTGCTGCTGTTGCTACATGCTTTTTCCCAGATTAAAGAAGACTAAAACTAAATACACATAAATCAGCTCTAGGGGCAGAGCTCAAGTGCAGTGATTTAAAATTACTGCCTTTAAAAGCATTGCAGTTTAGAAGATTGAAACTCTTTTAAGTCACTCGTGATAGCTTATACTTGCTCTGAGTTCCATGTAGCCTTAATGACCCTGGTCTTTGCTGTCTCGGAAATGAACTGCTTGAAAGGGGAGGAAAAATGTTGAGTGGAATGTTCAAAAAAAGTGTAAAATGTCTGAGTTCTGACAGGCTCACTTGAAGTTACCCAGTATATCAAGTGCAGTACTTGGCCACTGAGCTGGGCTGCACTTGTTGCTGGTGAATTGTTGCTGGTGAGCCCTTAACAGCAGTGTAGAGTGTTCAGCATTTCATGCATTCCAAAATATTTCAGCTCACCTGCTTCCCCTTAGTAGCTTCAGGTCAGAAGCACCTGCTCTCCGGGGGCACGGTGGCACTAGCTGAGGACACTTGAGAGAGTCTCTGCCTTGCTGTGCTAGCTGCAGCAAGAAAAGGGCATGCAAAATATTTGAAATCATACATATTTTAAAAACATCTCTTCTAAAGAGATAAATACATAAAACATCAGAAACATTGAATAGCCATAGTCCAAGGTGATGGACGTTGATTCAATCAATCAATCAATCAATCAAGTAGTTAGTGCCAGGAAAGCAGCATTTTGTCAATACAACTTCAAGAGTCAAATTAAAGTCTTCCTGTGTGCTCTCAGTGTCTGTCAGTTCTTTGTTCACTGCACCACAGCTGATAAAAGTCAGAAACTTGGTATCTCAGTCCTCAAATGCAGGGACACATGTATTGGTGTAAAGAATGTTAAATGTTGCTTGTGGAACATTTAAACTCTTTGTGTCTAGTAAGGTGGAGCATAGAGGCAGGGAAGCACAGTTGTCCTGTGAAACAGTTTCAGGTTTGGTTGTTTTGGTGTTTTTCAGTTAATTGCTTCCATGATGGAACAGGAAGCACACCTGTACAGTTTATGTGGAGAAAAAAGGAATGTTCTTACAAATTACCCCCAAAAAAATTCTAAATTAGTCACATGGTAACAAAATAAAACTTCACCTACACTTCCTAATTCTGCTTGGAGTGGTTATCGATTTCTCTGCCATTTGGAGATCCAGGGAGTCTTTTTCTTGCTGTTAGCTGGTTATTTCATCTGAGAGGAAAGGACCAGGGAGGAGTTCCTAGTTAACAGCCAGCTGAACATGAGCCAGCGTGTGCCCAAGTTGCCAAGAAGGCCGATGGCATCCTGGTCTGTATCAGCAATAGTGTGGCCACCCTCCAGGGATTGTCCCCCTGTACTCGGCACTGGTGGGGCTGCTCCTCAAATTCTGTGTCCAGTTCTGGGCTCCTCACTACCAAACACACATCGAGGTGCTGGAGTGTGTCCAGAAAAGGGCAACAGAGCTGGTGGAGGGTCTGGAGCACAAGTCTGTTGAGAAGTACCTGAGGGAGCTGGGGGTGTTTAGCCTGGAGAAAAGGAGGCTCAGGGGAGACCTTCTCACTATCTACAACTGCCTGAAAGGAGGGTGGCCAGGTGAGAGATGGTGTATTCTCCCAGACATCAAGCGACAGGACAAAAGGAAATGATCTCAAGTTGTACCAAGTGGGGTTAAGATTGGATATTAGGAATAGTTTCTTTGCAGATAAGGTGATCAAGCATTGTAACAGGTTGCCCAGGAAAGTGGTGAAATCACCATCCCTGAAGGTATTTATAAAGATCTTTGGAACGTGGTTTAGTTGGTGGAGTTTACTGTGTTACTTTAGCAGTTGGACTCAATCATCTTAAGGGCCTTTTCCAATCTAAATGATTCTGTGATTACCTTCCAGCCCTGTGTTCAGTTCTGAGGAATTTCATGGTCTTTTACTTAAACAGAAAGTCTTGCCATTGATTAGTCTTAATTTTTGATCTTTTGACATTCACCAGTTTGTATTTTCTGCTGTTCCGTCATTAGTGACCTGCAGAAATCTGTAGCATCATTTATTCTGGAAGTTATACATCATTTACTTTGTGTGCTTGTTTTTCTTGCTTCTCTCCATGCTATGCACTCATTTCCTCTAGTCATACACAATCCTTTTTCTGAATTAATTGGGACAGCCCTCAGATTTTAAAGCCCTTAAAACACACCATTATTTTGAATGTATTCATGTCATGTCATTTATAGGAACAATAAGAAGAAATTAGTTCACAAATGGTCACATGCATAAAAGTCTTCAAATCCCGCATTTCTCCTGTTTCTCTTTTCATTATTATGCAAGAATTGTGATGTTAATATCATACTTGCTATCATACTTGCTACTCTTCTGATAAACTATACTAATTGCTTATTTCAACACAGATGGATCTAAAGTCAGTATTAGTGGAGAATCCTTTGAAACACTGAGAGGGACTGCCATTGTTACGAAATAGAGTTGTTGTTTTTTTCAATGTTATTGACATTTTCCCCAACAGAAAAACATTGTCTGTTTCTTAGGCAAACAGCAACCTTTCTGATATTTCTTAGCACATTAAAAGTGCCAGACTACAGCATTTAAAAAATCCCATAATTCTTCCTCAAAAGGAAGTGAAGCAAGCACAACTGTGCTTGAAAATTGAGTACCTACTGTTGTTTGGTGAAAGCTGGCCAAAGTGGTATAAAGTGTTTCTTCCTTAATGTAATGAAGCAGAGTGGGAGTGGTGTTTCTTCATTTTTGAAGCAGAGTGTTGAATAAAAAGGTACAAACATTTAGCATTGTAGTCAGCTTCTTGAAATTTGCTGTTACAAATTTTTTTTTGTAACAGACATTTTTTTGTAACAGACATTTTTGTAACAGACATTTTTTACCTCATTGAAGTTCCTTAAGTTGAAGACTGGGTTTATGTATTTATTCCTTTGGCCTGGGTGGGGCGGTGGAGCTAAAAACATAAAATTTTTAAGTGCTTCGGTAAGTGAAGGATGGGAAACCATTATTTTTTTTCCTCATTTAAACCAAAACAGTAAACTAAATGTTGTAACAATTGGGAAGTGTTTGTGTTTTTAGCTCAGTCAACTGAGTTCTATGTACACTGAAGCTGAATGATTTTGCTTACTGCATTTCTTTTTTCAGCATGCAATGATGCTTCCTGTCCTCACTCACCATGTCCGCTACCATCAGTGTCTGATGCACTTGGACAAATTGATAGGCTACACTTTTCGAGATAGGTGCTTACTGCAGGTAAGATATGAAAAGAAAACCCCAGCATCTGCTGGTTTCTCCTCATGATATTACTGAGTTCATCCATAGTGCTGAAATGCACAGTATTGCCACAGCTTGGATGGACCTCATTACTTGTACTGCAGATCTTCCAAAAGTTTCCGTTTTCCCAAAAGACTTCTAAATAGAGATATCTATTGTTCACATAGATATTACACCTACCTTTGCTCCCATGGTAGGTCTGGATTTGCTTGTAATGTGTAGCAAGACAAAAATGCAGTTGCTGAAAAGACTGTCAAGTACTCATTTTTGGGTAAGCTCCTTTTTTCAGGTATTTATAAGGAATACAGTGTTATTCTGCAGATGAATGTATGTGCCCTGCTTCTTGTTTTTGTAGCCAGTTGTTCCAAAAGAGTATAATTAAAACATTGCTCTTTTTTTTGCATTTGTAGCTAGTGAATAGAAATTTGCAAATATCTGTTCAGCTCTTGATTTCTGCAAGTGCATGATGAAAGTTTTTTTATTAACAAGCAAGAGCAGGAACTGGAGAGTAGAAGTTCTTACTTGTGCATCCATGTCACATGTTATGCCTTTTATGTTAGTGCATATTTGGAACTGATTACCTCCGAGGCTGATGCTTTGCATGGTGGCCCCTTTCCTGTTAGACTTTTTCTGAATTTACTGTAGGAAAATGGGGACTTCTGTTCAGAACTTCCTTCTGAAATAAGCGTCACCTTTCCAACAACTAGACTAAGTTCAAAACAGGCAGTTTTTGTATTTCTTCAGAGATTTTACTCCCAAATTATTTTAAGGAAATGTCTTTTCTCACAGCTTTTCTGGTTTCTAGGATTTGTTTTTCAGGCCTTTTCCTTACTGCATGTTTTATTAAACATTGAGCATTTTCTAGGATTTGGTTGTTAGCAGGCTATCTTTGTTTAATGTCAAAGATAAAAATGGAGTGATGGAAACTTTCAAAATGTTGAGGCCAAACACACAAACCAACAAGTAAATTCTAATGAAAAAGAGATGAAGAATAAAAATAAAGCATTAGTCATTTTTGGTTATAACAACTGAGCTTTTTAATGCTTTGTCCTTACACTCATTTATTTTAAAACCTATGAACATTTTCAATAAGGGGAAGAGCTTTTTAAAAATGTATATAGTATCAGTCATCTGCTTGAGCATAGGCTCAAGCAGGCATGTTAGAGGTACAATTCTGCATTGATTGTTACCTATTTTATAATGGTATATTCTTTTTAAAGTAGAGGCAGGTTAAAAAAAGATTACACTAAGTTATCTATTCAGAAAAAGCTCTAATATGTCATCTAGTCCAGATGGAGCAGGATTTGAGAATGTGCAATTACAACAAACTTAGCAATACTATCAAGGAATTAAAAAGGACTTGGAGTAAGTTTGTATTGTTGATTAAATACAATTTTATTCTTTAAGTTTTATGCTTAGAAAGCAACAAACAATGTTTAAATGAATTACTGAATGTCTTTGCTCACAGTCTGCAGCACCAGTCCTGCATGTGTGTCAGAAGTAACTTTCTGCAGCTTGCATTTTCCAGTGTTTCCTCTTTTTTATACACAAGTTTTGTGCTCATGTACTTTTATACAAGCACAATATTTTGATCTGTGTACGTGTAAAGAAGGAGAAAATGTGCAAGTTTGCAGGATGGAGTTCTGAAAAACAAGCTCTAGTTCTGTTTGCTGCTGCCATTTCTGCAGTGGTGGTGTCAGCACCAGAGTAAGCTTTTGGTAATCCTTGGTGGTATAAAGGTAAAACAGAGCACCAATCCTGTAATTCCTCTTCCATTTGAAGAGTGAGTCCTCTATAGTCGTGAGGGAAAGAGTTCTTCTGTCATTAACTCTGCCAGGAGTAATGTACTAGTTATTGTTTCATTTTTTGAGCTAGGAGAGTTTTATAGATATTGAAGTAATGTAAATATGGATGATTGAGAAGCTCTTTTAATTGCTTATTTTTTTAATATGAATATTTATAGTTCAGTGTTAGAGTGAATATATTTTTTAAATAAGCAAATGTACTAAAATCAGGTCAGCAAAGCTGGTAAGCAAAAGTCTTAAGGCAAATTAACAGTTCATGCTTTTTCTCTTCTAAACTAATTTTTCTTTAAAGAAAAAAATGGTGAAAGTTAATTAGTTAAATTGATGATTGAGCATAAATGTTGCTTCTTTCTGACATCTGAAATAGTTCATCCTACATTTAAATTGCTGGAACCAAGTTTCTGATTGACTACATCACGTTGTAACCTTTCTTCAAACTGAAAAAATAACTATTACTAGCTACCAGTCTAAGATAATTTCATTTGCAAAAATACATTTAACACTATGTTTTTTTCCTGTATGTGTTACACTATAGCTTGCCATGACTCACCCAAGCCATCATTTAAATTTTGGGATGAATCCGGATCATGCCAGAAATTCCTTATCCAACTGTGGGATTCGACAGCCCAAGTATGGAGATAGAAAAGTTCACCATATACACATGAGAAAAAAAGGTATGCTACTTACACCACTATAGTTTTTCTCTTACCTCACACTTAATCAGTAAGAACACCCTTTGTTCATTTCCTTGGCCATTGTTCTTTTGAGGGATGCCTTCAGTAGAGGATTTCAATGATTATATGCAGGCGCTGGTGAGGTTTTCTAAAAAACTGGATTTTGCAAATTAGTCAAGTAAAGAGCTGAGAACAAGCAAGGGTAATAAATGGGAGGATGTATTTGCTTAGATTTTTGGCAAGTACTGTTTCCTTAATTTGCTGCTCAACATGGTGAACAAACTGGAATATATTTTGTAAATGTGTCTTACTAATGTGAACATGTGGTCTGTGTGCTGCAAAATATTCCTCAGCCCTTTAAAGTATATTCAGTGATAATGAAGTAAATTGTTTGTTGCTTATGTAATATTTAGAGTGTCCTTTTCATGCAAAGGTGGTATTTATCTGGCTCCCTGAATGCAAAAATTCAATACTGTTGTAATGGGACTGTGGTCAGTTAGGCAGAGAGCATCGGTAAGGATTATACTTGATGTAATAAACCCTGTAAATAACAGGATAATCTTGTGTACAGTAATTCCAAAGTAATGTTTTGAGTAATTGTTTTCTACATTTATTCAAACTGAATTGGTGGCTGTTTACTTAATAGGGTATTGTTTATGTTTCTAGGGATAAACACCCTGATAAATATTATGTCCCGTTTGGGGCAGGATGATCCAGCTCCTTCCAGGTAATGAAAATACTTGTTTGCAAGTAGGGAAGCTGCTGCAGAGGGAGACATTTAATGGAAACAACCAGCTTACTGTCAGCAACAGCTTTGGCAAATAGTTGAAGTGAAAAGTCATTTTGAATTGACTTTTATATTATGAAGGTGTGCTGAACCTCCATTAGCAGTGACATAGTAAATGTTTGATCATGCCTGCAGAAAACGCCTGAGGAAGGTTTTAACAGATAATTCTATCATTTTTGTTGATCCTTGAAATGAGGAGGACTAAAAGGCTACCTTTTTGCTTTCTGCAGAATAAAAAATGAGATTTATTGTTGTTATCAGTGCTATAAATTGGATTCTTCATCATGTTTTCTCGTAGTAGTACCTTCCTGGCATGGCACCTTGTTAACAGGAGTGTGGTGCTGAACATGGGCTTTGCTGATTTACTATTCCAATTTAAAGACAGATGCAAAGCCCATTAATGTTGTAATGCAATAATCCGTAAATGACCACTAAGAATTCTGTGTGTATAAATGTAGTTTAAGACGTGGTTTTTACAGCCACAGGCACCATATTTAGCTGAAGTGGAATAAACAAAGCTCACAAGGCTGATGCAAGAAACAGTTGCATGTGAAATCTCTTCGACACATGAAATAGATGGCAATGTGTATTTTAGTCAGCTAGTGCTGTAGCTGGACCTTTCCAGAGCCATCATTTCAGAAGAAGCTTGGGAATAGGAGAAATTTAATTGTGCATAAATTATTGTTGCACTGTTCCCTATATGCTGTTTCAGCTAGACCATGCCCTTTTCTCTTCAAGCTTATTTCAGTCCTCTAACGATAACATAAGGCTAAATTGCATTAATTTTTATGAAATAACACAAAAATATAAAGTCCCATTTCTGAGAGACGTGTGTTTTCAGTTATGTTGCTACACAGAGTTGTAGATTTGCTCACACATTAGTTTTATACAGCAGAGGTACTTGAATTCTTTCAGCCCATAACAAAGGCCTGCTATTTCAGAATTATACTAATTATATAATTGTTGGGGAAGTGAAAATTACAATAAAAGCTGCCAAACACTTGACAAAGATCTTCTGGATTTAAAAAAAAAATCCTGCAGCAATAGCCTTGATTCTGTTACAATCATGTGTGAAATCAGAAGTGGTGCTGCTTACTTGCTTTGATGTCTAGAGCAGAAATTTGTATGTATTCAAAGATGAGCTCACATTCTTTTTCAGCTGCTTGCCCTTTTAGCCCTTTGAATATAAGCAAGCAGACAGCTTGAAGGAAATGAAACTTCATGCAAAACAAAGGTGAATCAGGAGCAGTGATGAAAGAAAAGAGAGGAAATAAAAGATTCTAATAACTTAATGGCATTTTTGGATACATCTCCTGGTACAGCCATTTTTTCTTTTGAGCTTAGAGAAAGTTACAGACAACAAGGCATTTAAAGGTGCTATGAAAAATCCAAGTTCTTACTCCCTGTGCCATAGCAACGATCTGCTGCAGGGTCATCCTGCCCTGCAGGTGCTGATGTTAATTATGTAGAGCTCCCTAGTATCATGCACAAGGCTTAGAACAAGAATGTTTGTTTCAATCACCTGGTGCCCTCTGATGGACAGAGAAACCTGGCTTCAGTGCCAGGCAGCAGTCCTGTTTCCTTTTCGCATTTTGTGAAGCTCTGACAATAGCTCAGAACAGAACATACGGAAATTTCGACGGTGGTGGTGTTGGTCCTGAGTTTCACGATTCACATAGTCTTACTCTGTTTTGGAAAGGACTGTGATCCAAAGAGGGTGGGGGAGGCTGCAAAAATGACTATTATGACTGATAAGCAATCAACTGATTTTTTTCTGTTTTAATTGTGTTGTGTAAAATAACCAGCATGTGTTACTTAGGTTATGGTGAACTTTAAAATGCCTTTTTCAGGATTAACCACAATGAGCGTTTAGAATTTCTGGGAGATGCTGTGGTGGAGTTCTTAACAAGGTAAATGGGGAATTCTTCAACAGTTCTCACCTTTGTATGTTATTATAGCACTGTGTTTATTGAACGTTTCAGTGTCTACTTCCACTGTGTATCTTTCCAGCCCTTCCTGATATTTAGACCTGCACACCTGCAGACGACTCTCTTGATAATTCTTTCAGTGGTCATGAGAAAACAAGAAAGATTACAAAATAAAAAGCTAGAGTTTCTGTTTCATGGAGTGTGATTTTAAATTGATTTGGGTTAGAGATTATTCAGCTTATAGCCAAGTTGAACTTTGTACCCTTTTTTAAAGGAAATACATTTTTCCTAGCATGCTATTTTGTTTTCATGGGTTCTTTCTGTCTAGTTGCAAGGGAGAAGCATTTATGGGTAATGTTGAAAGTGTTGCAGTTCTTGTATTTCCAGTAATTAGGGCTGTAGCTTCCATAACAACTTAAATAGTAAAGCACAAATGCAGTCTATTCAAAAGTAATGAAAAAAACCCATGGTTCATCAAAAATTGCTCCAGTTCTGGCCTCAGTATTCTGAAATCAGTGAACAATAAGGCATATTATTAGTTATCTCCATTGTTCTACCTTACCTTAGTAGATGCAAACAGGTTGCACAATATAGGGATTATAATCTATTTTCACCTGCTTTGTTCTACTGTTTTTAATAGAGGTGTAGTCTTATTTACTGCTAATTTGCTCTTTAAGCCAGTTTGTTACATGAACAACAAAACTGCCTTTATATGTCTGTTATCTACTAGCCATTAGCTACGTGATATTAAAAACTATTAGCCTATAAAGGTCTCCACTGCCCTTAAAACTCATGGCCTTTTCTCTCATACAACAGTACAGGCTGATAAGATGGAAGACTTGCTGATTAAAATGTCTTGCATTTTTCATTGTCATTGTTCATCAACCATCAGTTCACTTTCTGAGCTAACTTTTGTCTCGATTCAGGAAAAAAATGAGCTCCATTTCTGTTCAATAGAGCATGTAAGCACCTATTTAAGTCTGATTTTTCTTTTCTACCTCTCTTAACTTTAGGTGTCTGCTGTTGTGAATTATGATGCTTGATTGGATTGCCTCTAAGTTTTATAGCAGTTTTTGTCCTTAAATAATCTTGCATCCATCTGCATTTTTCTCCCTGTGTACTGGCTTAATAAAATATTTTAATAATTTTAGTGCCATACAGTGCCTTAATTGGGGAATGTTGAAAACCCTCTATGTGTTAACTTTTTTCGACATGGGTTAGATAGTCATAGATGAAAGTATCCAAAATCATTTATTCATTACTCAGATCTTGAGGGGATCAGTGAATTATGTGTTTTATTTTGTTTCTTATTTTATTTTGTTCTCATGCTAGCAATTATCATTGCTAGCATGATAACAAATACCATTAAGTATTAATTAATTAATACCATTAAAGGTTGTTAAAAGCCTGTGATTTGTACTTTTTTTTTTTTGTGGTTTGTGGTATAATGACTTCACACACCTGATAAATCCAGGCTGTCGAGTTCTGTTCTTTGTTTTCATTAGCATCTTTTAAAGTACTTTGAGAAACACGGATAAACATATAGATATCCTGTTGGCAGCAGCATCACCTGAAAGCACTGTGTGCCCACAGCACAGCGTTTCTCAAGGCTGAGGCTTCCCTTGTGCCTTATTCCTCAGCATCCTCTAGGTGTGCTGAGCTCTCTGCTGCTGCTGATAGGCAGAAACCTGAGATGAGGGAACTCCAGGCTGGGATTTAGACATTATGTGCTGTCCAGCAGAGAAACAGCACTCTTCCTCCTCTGCTGCCAGTGCTGTCCTGTCAGATAGGATTGGACATTGTTTGAATGTTTGTATCTTTACCTTACTTCAAGCTGAGTTTGGGAAGGGACACGTATTACCCACTAGGGTCTGAGGGAGGGCACAGTTCTCTACAGGTGTATGTGGTTCATCTTTAACCAAATGCTAACAGCATCTGGTTTGCTTTTTGTTTTGCCAGTGTCCATTTATACTACCTGTTTCCCACTCTGGAGGAAGGAGGATTAGCTACGTACCGCACTGCCATCGTACAGAACCAACACCTGGCCATGCTGGCTAAGGTACAGCACTCTGTGTCCTCTGTGTCTCTGTTTTGACATCCCTGGGTAGAACACTAAGAGTGTCTGGACTGCTTCTTGAGGGAGCTGCTGCTTTGAATATTGCTTTCTTTGCTGTGTTCTGTGTACAAGGTTTGGGATGCAGGAACCCTTTTCAGGTTGAAAGCAGGTTTTAAAGATAAAGGAGAACTTTGTGTTTTCTCCAAAGCATGGTTTTGGGAAAAGTGATTTTAGCAGCCATAAAGATAAATTTTTAGCCTTTGTTGAAGGTGTGCCTATACTTGCCTTTAATTTGCACAAGTAATGAAGCTGACAGCAGAACTTCATTGAAGAAAAAGAATCAAACTTATAAACATGTTGTTTATGAGAGGACTTTCTGATGGAATATGTAGGGAGAATGTGGCAACAGGAGCTAGAAAAAACGGGGAAAAATTTCATCTGCTCCATAACCTATGCAGTCATTTTCAGGTCCACTGTAGACTGTCAGAGTAGTCAGAAGTACATTGAACAGGGTTTTGGAGAAGAGTTGTGTTATCTCCTAGGAAAAATTAAGATACCTTAGAATTTTATTTAAATTAGTTCTGTGAATGACAGAGATTTTTATATTTCTGTATAATGATACTGGTGCATGGTATTATGGTACAGAAAGTTGATTCAATCTCTATTCATAAATAGATATGTATTCCCTTATTCATTCCTGATTTTGTTAGCTTTTTTTTTTTTTTTAAGAAACAGTCTGAGACTTACTGATGTAATTGATTATGCCACATATGTGCACACACTGTCCACTGTGTACTGCTGATAGTTTTCAAGTTGCTCTTTTAACCTTTCCTCTCTGTAATCACACAGTGCCCTGAACAAGCATATCCCATCTTGGGATTTTGGCAAAAACTGCAGGGTTTCTAACATATCATCTTTTTGCTCAGCTCTCAGGAGAGGCATTGAACACAATAATTTTCTTCCATGTCTTTCTTTTTTAATTTAGATAAACATGAATTGATTGAAACATTTCATATCAGGGCTTTGTTTACAAATATGGTATTGCCTGGCATTTGAATTTATGATACTATTTTTAAACCTGCATCAGGAAAGGTCATGTATTCTTCAAGTCTGTTCACAGTCTTTATCAGTGTACAAGGACAATTTTTGAAATTTTTTATTGCAATATTTTAGAAACTGTAGATACAGCTGTAAATATTAGATATCTGTATATCCCAAATTTTCCAACTTACCTTTTGTTCCTCTCATGTATCTTATATGATTCCTGGTTTCATCCCCTGCAGTGTCATGTTGCATTCAGTTCACTTAATATAATTCTCAGCTTCTCGATGTCTCTTGAACTTCTGGAATGCTGTTCATAATTAAGGATCAAATGATGAGTATAAGAAGTTTAAATTTTATGTTAAAAAATCAATATTCTACTCTTATGTTGACTCTAGCAAGTGCTCACTGTGCATTATAAAGTGTGATGGAACACTGTAAGTCATAATTCACAGTGTTCTGGAGCAGTGAACAGGATGCCATTCATTGAAAATGGAAAACTTTTTGGCAATTGAAGCATGTCTAAACCATGCATCTCAAACAACTTAGTCTCCAGCTTTACCTCTTAAATATACTCTGGGAGGATGAAGTTGAAAATTAACAAGAAATTAATCAGTAGAAACTTACACCCAGCTGGGAAGAGCCTATTCTCATACAAACTGCAAGATGCACAAATCTCTTCTTTAAAAATCCCAGTAATGGTTTTGTGTCAAAAAGACGAATACGTAAAGAGAATCTAGGAGCTCTTGCCTGCATTTCTATAGCAGAATTATCATATATTATAGAAAATATCTGACTTACTGTCTGAGATTTTTGACTGGCAAGCAGAACTATAGTTCAGGCAACAGATGAGTGTTAATGATGCACTTTTGAAATGAAGAAGGAAGCTAGGTGGCACTGCAGATTAAAATATGAGCCTTCTCTTGCAGTGCCCAGAGGCTACCACCTGTTGATGGTCTTAGAGGAAAAATCCAGATGTTCAGTGGATTGTGTCTACCAGAGTTCCTATTTCTCACTGTTCTGCTTTAGCTTCTTTTTATTTGATAATTCTAGTTTTTCCGTGGTATCACACTCCAACAGTTTACCTCTGATAAACAGAGGAAATTTTTTAGTCTGTGTCTAAACTGAAACTATAGAGCAAAGCTTCATAGTTCTTCAAGCCTAGTAGCTGCATGATGACAGTGTAATCGAATTTTAGTGAGTAAACTGGTGCACTTGTACTTCTAAGGTCATGGTTTTAACTCTTTCTACATATTTTGCAGAAGCTGGAACTAGAACGATTCATGCTCTATGCGCATGGTCCAGACCTTTGCAGGGAGTCAGATCTCCGCCATGCCATGGCCAACTGCTTTGAAGCCCTAATAGGTAATGTGTTTGCATTTGTGTGTGCAGGCAGTTCTGATTTATACATGTCTGTGTGCCCTGTTGACTGTGATGGGGGAGATGTGGGCCTCTTGAGTAGTGCTAGTAGGAGTAGGCAATAGTAAAGCTTCTTACATCATCTTTGTCCCTTCCCTTCTCCTGCACATATGCCACGTGTATAAACACAATGAGTGTGTAGTACAGTAATGAAAATCTCATTTTCCATATTCTGGCTCCCACACGCTGAAGGTGAAGCCATTTCATGTCACTGCAGAACCCCACCTCTCCTGTGCCAACATGGCCTGGCACCTGCCCCCTGTCTGAGGGGAGCAGTTCAGTCACTGTGGCCTGGCAGAAGATAAGCAGTACTACTGCTTCCAGTAGTGCCTGAACAGACCTGCAGCCTCAGCCCTGAACTTTAAACTGCAGCTTGCTTTCTGAATGCATCAGACACTCCCAACTGAGTCACCAGACTACTTCCTCTGTGCCCTGCTAGCCTTCTGTGAACTTGCAAAGGAAATACCTTTCAGTCTTTGCATTTTTCTTACAGGTAAAAAGCATGGCAATGTGCCATGGCTGGTGTCATAAAGCTACCCTCTAGCTGAGGGTGAAGGAGAGTTGTGTCAAATTTGCTGTTGGGTGCTAAGATGCCGATTAGTGACTGGCTGCACTTGTCTATAGGTTTATATTGCAGAGGAAATCAGGGCCTGACCACAGTTACCAAGCCAAGAGGGTGAAAATCTCATTGGTTACATCTGCACAAGTTCTATTTTAAATAGCATATTTTTATGAACCTTTACTTGCTTGAGTACACAAGTCAAGTTAATCTCACTGGTTTAACTTCATATTCATTGAGATGTACTGTACAAGTTACTAGCTATGGGAATGGTTTAGCCCTGATGCAGGTCTTTTTGTACGACACGAGCTCCTAAAGCATTTTGTCCTGCTTTGAAAAATAGATCATAGTTGGCTTAGATGTCAATAGTTCTGTGCATTCTGCCTTGGGCCAGATTGCATTTCCTCTTATCAAGAAATAAGTTTTCTTTTTAACTCTGTTTTGCTTTCCATGAACTCTTTGATGTTTAATTTAAAAATAAAAAGCAAACAGAAGAGGAACACTAGATAATTATCTGTGCCTTTGTTCATCGGTTTCAGCTTGTCTAGGATGTAGTGATGAGAACTATTTGGCAAGCATTGAGATGTGCTGAGAGAGCAGGCTTGCTGTTTAACCTCCAATACAAAGCTGTTCAGCAAGTTAATTGAGCAATAAGATTTTGTCAGTGCTGTAGCTAAAATCTGGGAGCTTGTTAAGGAACTATAAAAGTATATGTAGGGTCTGGAACTCCTACTTGAGGCTCTTTTACAAACTCTGGTGCTGCATCTCAAAGTCCCTGTGATGAAAATAAAAACCAGAAATATGAGCAGGCTGCCTAGGAATTGTTTAAAATTTTGTGCTCTCATAATATTCCTCTTCAAGATTAGTCTTACAAACCCCTAAACTGTTCTTCAAAGAGTCCAAACTAAGTAGTTGACCTAGTGAAGAATCAAAGGGAAAGGGAAAGGCAAGGTAAATCATGTTCTTCCTGTGTTGGGAGCATGCAGTCCCTTTCTCTGTGTTCTTGATGTAGCTGTATATTTGATTTGCTTTTATGCTTACAATAAAAGGTTTGAGATTTTTAGAAGCTCTCCTGTAAAGCGTATTAGAGGACAAAATGTTGATACTAAATTTAAGACGTGCCCGTGCAGATATAGAGTATATAGTGTACACCCAAAAATATAATATGTTAACACAAGTTTTGCAGAGCTTGTTACTGATGGACATGTGAAGATGGCTAGTGAGGGTTGTGTGTGAAGTAAAAAAAAAAACCAACAAATTCTTCAGAAACTGAGACATGTGGAGATGCCATTTCCAGTTCAGACAATAAATTTTTGTGATATCAATAAGGAAGGAAGCTCAAGGAAGACCTTGAGCTTCGGAATAGTCCTGACACATCATTCATATGCAGAGTGTAATCTCATTGGAAGTATAGAATCAAAGGTAATTGTTTGCTATTTATTGAAATATATTTCATGGGTTTCCCTATCTGCAAATGTTGTTGTTGTGGTTTATTCCCAGCCAGCAGCCAAGCCCCATGCAGGTACTCACTCACTCCTTCACCAGTGGGATTGAGGAGAGAATCGGAAGGGTAAAAGCTGGAAAAGTCATGGGTTGAGATAAAGACAGTTTCACAGGGAATGCAAAAGCTGTGCGCAGAAGCAAAGCAAAACAAGAAATAATTTCACTGCTTCCCATGGGCAGGCAGCCGTTCAGCCGTCTCCAGCAAAGCAGGGCCCTGTCACACCTAACGGTGACTTGGGAAGACAAACAACATCACTCCCAGCATACCCCTTTCCTCCTTCTTCCCTGCAATTTATATACTGAGCATGATGTCATACAGTCTAGAATAGCCCTTTGGTTTGTGTCACCTGTCCTGACTGTGTCTGCTCCCAAGCACCCTTTAGTCTCCCCTACAGTGTGGCATACTAAAAGCAGAAAAGGCCTTGACTCTGTGTGAGCAAGTCTTACTCAGCAATAACAAAAACATCTCTCTATTATCAACCCTGTGTTCAGCAAAAACAGAAAAGGTTTCCCTGTACTAGA
Organism: Leptocoma aspasia; assembly: GCA_013399835.1. Taxonomy (NCBI): domain Eukaryota; kingdom Metazoa; phylum Chordata; class Aves; order Passeriformes; family Nectariniidae; genus Leptocoma; species Leptocoma aspasia. Next base: position 327,654 of record VXAX01000269.1, read on the forward strand.
CACTGTGAAGAAAATTAGCTCTATCCCAGCTGAAACCAGCACAATTGTATAGTTAGCTGTTTACTGGAAAGTACTTTTGGAAATATATTTCATCTAGGTTAATTTGTTTAAACTTTGCTCTTTGGATGTATCATTTTCTATCACTGATGTAATTATTTCAGGTTTTTCTTTACATTTTATTGCTGTTAATTTATGCTGGTGTTTAACGTACTTTAAATTTCTCCAAAAAATAGGGGTTGCTACAGAAAGCATCCTTTCAAAAATAAATGTATTGGAGATGAAGAAGTCCAAGGTCTTTGACTTTCTCATGCTCAGTAATTTTCTAAATACTAATTGCATTATTGACCTTTGACATATTGGTCCCCTCATGTAGGAGCAGTTTATCTAGAGGGAAGCCTAGAAGAAGCAAAACAATTATTTGGACGTTTGCTCTTCAATGAAAAGGTATTTATGTACTTACATGATTTGATTTCCAGTTCAAAAATAACTTGATGTGCTTTCCTGTCCATTGTTTTACTTAAGGATCACAAATGAACAGAAATACTGTTTTATGCAGTTCCTGGAAATTGAATTAGGACAGCAAGCTGTACTGATCCAGGCAAAAAAAATGTGGTGTTTTCTCAGGTGTGCTTTAGGTTGCTTGGCTTAGGTAGGGAAGGGTGGCTGGTGTGAGAAACCTGACAGCTTCCATTCAAAGTGCTGCTCTGGAAACACAAATGGGTGCTGCAGATCCAGGCATCAGGCTCTGAGGGAATGATGCACATGTTGAGCAACTGTTCTATTAACTATCAGTTAAATCATCCTACCCTAAAAGCTTTAAACTTATATTTGGAAAAAAGAAAGGAGGGTGTTTCACTCAGCATTTACCCAATTGCACAGTTACAGTGTGCAAGAATAGATCAGGCTGTATCTTAGATGGCTTTTAGTTAGAACATGGGCTGTATAAAGATGAAGGAAAGTACCCACTGCTGGGACAGCACACCTGGCAGTGGTGAGAGGATAAAGATATTATTTTCCTTCCTTTAAGTCTGTGAAATGACAAAGCTTATTAGAAATTAAAGTATTTGGAAGCCTATTGTAACTCACTGTTTATTTGCTGCTCGGTGGCTGTGGTGAAGGAAGCCTTTATGAAATAGAAGAAAATATGTGGGTTTTTTTTTTTTCTTTTTCAGTCCTTGCCTTTGGAGAAGTCAAACTTGCTACTGAGGAGTACTTGCAAATAAAGTTAGTCCTGAGGCCTAAACAAATATTTTTCTTCCTTTAACCACTTTTTATGTGGTTCAAGGATTTTTCCACCTCTTTGACACAAGCTAATTGGGAGAACTACAGGCAGTTTGAACAGCAAATACACGATTTTAAAAATTAGTTTGCCAGCACTATTGAATTTGCAATAAGCAGAGTCAGCATCTGAAATAGTTCAGTATTTCAAGTAATGACATTTTATTTAGTACTGTGGAATTTGTTAAATGACTCCCTTGAGCATTAAAGGCATCTCTCAATGTTTGCAGGACCTGCGGGATGTATGGCTTAATTATCCACTACACCCACTCCAAGTAAGTGTATATCCCTTTCTGTAATAAATTTTACAGTTCTGTTTTATTTTCAGGGATGCTTTTCCATGGGTTTCCATTGTGATGACATCTCAGAAATTGTGCTAAAGAGTAGCCAAAGGAATATAAATATATATATATGTTTTCCTTTGTGTTTAGTTTGTGATTTGTTTGGTTGTTTTTTTAAAATAAGTAGTGAGTTTCTGCCTCTCTGAGAATTAATCATTCACCTTTCCTTGGCTCATGTTTGTTGTATAACTGTGCCTGTACAGTAAATCCAATGAGAGGTAATGTTTTGACAGCTTCCTGTTTGTCTTCTCTAAGTTGGAGGAAAAGGATGCAAAAGCAATCTATGAGCATATTTTCTTAGCCTGAAATTAGGACTGAAACCTTAATAGTAGGAAGGCACATTAATTGAATGCCATAAAAGTTTTTATTTGATTCTGTTTTGATTTTGTGTGTGTGCCCATGCAATGATAGTGTGGTTGTTTCAGTGATTCCAGTAACTTTAATACAATGTAAACACTAAAATTATGAAGGTGTCTGAAGGCTAGTTTATCCTCCATGTATCAAAGGATACAAGTTCACAAGCTGTCAGTTTATGAGTCTGGAAGTTGGGAGATTGATGTCCATTCTCCCTTACTGAATTCTTGGGCAGACATAAAGCAAGTCTCAGAGCCTCTCTGCACTGTAGCTCCTTGTCTTCAGTGCAAGCAGGAGTCTGCAAGGGTGCTGCAAGAAAAGCAGTGAATAGACAGCCAAGATCTTCAGCAACAAATCAGTGCATGTGAAGAATTTTTACAACCTCATGCCTCTGAGTATAAATACAAAATACACTTAATAGGAAGATAACATTTTGAGATTCAGCATTAGCTGTCCTGTGTGGTGGCACACGCAGCTCCAAAGAAGATTGTTCTTATTCTGAATTTCTTTATTTTCTCTTACTTTATTTCTCTTCTTTCACAAAGAAGGCTTCCACTCTGCTTAGAAATTGGCAACAGTCAGTGTAGGAAGCTTGTAATTTCTTACTATTACCTTGACTTGTGTTATGAAAATTGTTTTCTTCCACATCCCAAAACCATCCTAGGGGGTTTTGCCAGTAGGTGAAACACAGGCAGCTCAGGATGGCCTTTGGGCACAGCTAGCCTGAAAAATGGCATTTTTAAAAATTACTAAAAGGCATTGTAACATTATGCCAAATGAGATCCCAATCAATAAAAAAAAGCTCTGGGTAAGATAAGAGTTATATATCTTCATTTCTGTGTATTTGGCAGTAGCCAAGTCTGTAGAAATGGTTCTAAAAAATAATTAGTGGTCATCTGGATACATATGGACTCTTTCTGAAGAGTCAACATGTAAAGATGAGTCCTGCCTCACAGATGTATGGGAAGTTTTAGGATACAAAACAGCATGTGATAATGCAGATGATACTGTCTGCTGGGTTTCCTGAGAGGCTGTTGGAAAGACAGTCAGAAAAGGCTTTTAAAATTTTTATTTTTTTTTAAGAAGCAATAAAAAAAAAGGCACCTCCAGTGAAAAATGTCAGTCCCTACCATATTTAAAGGAATGACTGAAACATAAGAAATGGAGAACGGGTGTGAAATGACCACATCTTGCAAGGAATGGTGATGACTGGCAGATTTCCCTCAGGATCTTTGCTGAAGTACAGGCTGTTCTCATTGTCAGCCTAGGGAAGAGGATGAGCAGTGAGGTGGCAGCTTGTTGACAGTACCAAATTATTTCAGGTAGCAGGGACAACAGACTGAAGAGTTGCACTCTGGTTGTGAGAATGCAAGGGTGACTCACTGTTGGAGTTTAAAAAAGCAGAAGAAATTCTGTGTAGGTGAATAGAAGGGGCTGTGCTTGAGGAAGCAAAAAGCAGTCTCAGCTCCACATGCAGCTGAACTCCAAAATGACAATTATCACCCAAGTGTGGAATTTTGGTGCAAGGGTATATAGTTCTATGAAAGTGTGAACTGAATGCTCAGTACAGAAAAAAGACAAATTCAATGGAATAAATTAATAAAATAAAATAAAATAAATAAAATAAAGGGGCAGACAACAAACCAAAAATCATCTCAATGCCAGTTTAAAAAGCTGTGGTTATTCTTACTTTTCTTTTAGGCATCCTCTTCTGGGTAATTCCTCCTCTAAGGCATTACTATACCAAAGAGATGCTCAGAATGGGTGGAGGAAATGTTTAGGCCATTTCCCAGCTCCACAAAGGCATTTAACAGTGTCTTCACATCAAGGACATCAGACAAGAAACTGATAAGAAAAGATATTGACCCAAAGCAATAATTTTAATTTTCTTGTGTTAGTGTGCCCTTTTGAATTTCATATTCAAAGTATTTATTCTTGATTTTTGATACTTCAGGAAAGTGGGAGAAATTGATTTGGGTTTTGTCTTGTCTTTACATGCTGTCAGTCTGCCAGCCCTATTCTAATAACTTTTGAATCTGTTGCTCAGTTGCAAACAATGTGATGTTAGAAAATGCAGAAGTATACAATTGTACATGTTCCGTGAAAGTTTGTATTATGCTACAATGCATCTACATGTAGAAATATGCAAGTGATGTGTTTAAATGCCTCAGCTGTTAAAAAAGCATACACCAGAGCTTATCTCTTCTTTGAGTGGTAATTATCCAAGACCAAAAGGCAGAAGAAACTCGGTTGTCTCAGTTCAGCTGTTCACGGAACTTGTTCACTTGTATTCTTTGCCCTTGATTTAGAAAAGTCTGGCTTTTCTGCAGCAGTCTGAGTTTGTCATTACTTACACTTCGTTTTTCTTGCAGCTGCAGGAGTCCAATACTGACAGGCAACTCATTGAGACCTCTCCAGTTCTTCAAAAGCTTACGGAGTTTGAGGAGGCAATTGGAGTCATCTTTACTCATGTTCGCCTTCTAGCACGTGCATTCACTCTGAGGACAGTAGGCTTTAACCATCTGACTCTGTGAGTACATAGCAAGAGTCCTCATGTAGCTCTCTTGGCCCTTCTGTTAGAGTATTCCAGATTGCCTAGTTTTAAACAAGCTAGGTTACATTTATTTCCTGGAATAGAGCAGCTATGTTCACAAGCCTGCCTGGCTCAGTATGCCACCTCTGACAGTAGTCAGTAGCAAATACCTTGGGAAAGACTGTAGAAGGTGTTAGAGACCTGTCCTGGTGTTGATTTTAAGCTTTCTGCATGACTGATATTTGTACATCACTCCTCAGACCATAGCAAAGCATGCCTGGAGGTACATTTGGGCAGAGAAAAGAAGTAAAATTGTGCTCTTTGGTCCAAGCACAGCCCTTGTGTTCTGTTGCTTGCAAAGCTGCCAGGCCCTTTTTTCAAGCAAACAGTATTATAGAATATGGTGAGTTGGAAAGGACCCATCAGGATCATCAAGTCCAACTGCTGGCCCTGCATAAGACACCCCAGGAATCACACCATGGGCCTGAGAGTGTTGTCCACACACTTCCTGAACTCGGACAGGTTTGTGCTGTGACCACTTTGCTGGGGAGCCTTTCCAGTGTTAAACGGTCCTCTGAGTGAAAAACCTCTTCCTGATATCCAACCTAAACCTCTCCTGACTCAGCTTCATGCTGTTTCCTTGAGCCCTGTCTCTGGTCATGACAGTGAAGAGATCAGTACCTGCCCCTCCAATCCCCTCTGCAATCAGGTCTCCCTTCAGTCCCCTCCAGGCTGAGCAAAGTGACCTCAGCTGCTCCTCATATTTCTTCACCATCACAGTTGCTTGACTTTGGACACTCTCTAACAGCTTAATGTTGTCTTTATGTTGTGGAGCCCAAAACTGCACAGAATGTTTGAGGTGAGGCCGCCCCAGCTCAGAGCAGAGTGGGACAATCCCCTCCCTTGCCTGGCTGGCCATGCAGTGCCTGATATCCCCAGGACAGGTTTGGCCCTCCTGGCTGCCAGGGCACTGCTGACTTGTGTTCAACTCGCCATCAACCAAGACCCCCAGCTCCATTTCCACAGTGCTGCTTTCCAGTCTCTCATTCCGCACTCTAAACACACAACTGGGGTTGTCCCAGACAGAGAATGTGGCTCTTGCCCTTGTTAAACTTCATATCAGTGGTTATTCTCTCCAGAGTATGAGTTTAAACCCTGATTCTTTTCTTTCTTGCGAGTAGACATTTTTCTCTGTTGAAGTCATTGCATTCATTTTCTTAAAACAAGTTGGAGATAGAGATCTTATCACATTACAGGTTTGATGTCAACTGCTCTTCTCCTTCATTTCATCTGTGATCTGTAATCTAATGATTGCATTTATTTGTAGCTATCCCCATTTGCTTTTTGCCTGTAAGTTGGTGTTACTACAGTAATGAGCTGTGTTTTCCTCTCACCTGATTAACACTGAAAGATTGTCTTAAATGTGTTTGGAAATGAGCAAGGCTCACTTTCAGATCACTCTTCATTTTAATTTGTGTGTGCATGCTGGTTTTGGTTTTTTCCTCATGAGTGCTTATTGATTTTGCTGCATTGATGTCTCATTTTTCAGAGGCCACAACCAGAGGATGGAATTCCTGGGTGACTCCATAATGCAGTTGGTAGCCACAGAGTATTTATTCATACATTTCCCTGATCATCATGAAGGGCACTTAACGGTGAGACTGTCATCAATCATATTCTCCATAAGAGCAAGAGTGGGATGGAGACTGAAATTATTGGAACATCTAGTGAATTGTTTTGAGTTTGATTAATAAAAGAAGCCTCAGCAACCACTGCTCTTAATAAGGCTTTGTTAATTTTAAGTCATGAGCACTGCAATGAATAGAAAATGGTGATTTATGAGCCCAGTGCAATAATTTCTGTTCAGTCTGTGAAATGGATCAAAAATTTTAAAGATCTCAGTGATGAAATTGAGGGCTAAGACTAGTTCTTTTTTAAAGGTGGTGTCTTAAACCATTTATTTAAATAGATGTATCATGTGACTTTTTTTTGTTCCTGACTTCTAATCTGTTGAACATGCATACAGGCAAGGTTATACATCCTGATAAAAAGTTTTTACAATTTATTTTGGTTTGGTTTTCCTCTTGTCTTCAATCTGGACTTCCTGAAGTAGCTTTTGAATTTAATTTTACTGTAGTTATAGTTATCATAGTTAACATAGTATATGTTGATTGCCATAGCCTTTTAGCCTCTCATATCTGGGCTTTGAACAACTAAGTGTGGGGACTTTTCAACAATTTACAGTACTTTAAACACAGCGTGGTAGTATGAGTAGTTTTTTTCCTGATTGATGCATTTAGCTCTGCAGCTGGAGAGTTGTGGCTTTGTTTGAAAGTAACAAATTTTCTTGGGCTTACTAAATTTTCTTAGTTTACTTGATCAGCAAGACAATACACGTATCAGGAATGTGAGTCAAGTTTTCTAGTTAAAGTTGGGAAGTAGCCTAATTTTAGAGTGGTTTCCTCAGATCAATAAAGGTATGACGATGCTAAGTCTCTAGCAGGCAATGCGTTATCAAGAATATGATTCTTGAATCTTCTGGGCTAAAGCGGTTTACAAGAGGGAAAAAAAAGTACATGCTGTGGCTAAAAGTTACTTGAGTTTTTCTTCACCATTTTTTAAGTTTCATTTATATTTGTATGGATTCTTCTGCACCATTGAGGAGACAGGATGTAAAGCCTGGTGGGGTTTTTGCTTTCTGCATGACTTTTAAGAATTTAGGCATCCGTGGTGTTATAACTCTTGCAAGAACTATTTGGCCAGAAGAATATGAAATGTTGCTGCTAATGGGTGTAAGTGCTCAGAACAATGATTAGAATGTCTTTTTGTTGCTTAATGTAATGATTAGTGAGTTGGAAAGTACAAGTTGCACTCTTCAGTTTTTAGGCAAAACTGCAAAGTTAGAGTGGAGTGGATGCTGAAAACACGTAAAAATAAGAAGAAGCGGCCAATGCCTAAAATAAAATCTAAACTCTAGAGATGTGTTCATGTGTAGAGAAAAAGAAAATTGTTTTAAAATATTTTAAATTTGATGACAAATGAAGTGAGACATCTGAGAAAGGAGACTGATAAAGAGGAATCTGAAGAGAAACAGCAAACACTAAGCTCTTTCTCCTGTCATCTGGGAATGTACTTAAATTTGAAGTAATAATTAGAACATCAACTAAATGGAGTCTGGTGTGTTGAGGGTAATTTTGGTCAAGAATTCTACTTGACTGGCAATGCAGTGGCTTCCCAGTGTGGAGTGATTGCTTGTGGAGAGATACCTGTAAATTAACTATACTTAAGAAAAAGAAAGGAGAACATAGTCTCATCTACATACTTGGAGATAGCCAAATAATGCACCAGAAAAGAAGTTGACATTTTGTTGGATGTTGGAAGATACAGCTTCTCCTGTATTTGAGTTATGGATACATTGTTCTGGTACAGTCATAAGTAGTGGTATGTTGGGTGAAGATGGAAGAATTAGGAAAAAAACTGCTCTGTAATTCAAGTCACGCTTCAGTTGAGCATATCATGTGTCACAGCATCTGCAGTCATGCAGGCTGTGTGTTACCAGTGTAGAGAATAACTCTAAAAAAGCTGCTGGAAAGGCAGCTTTTTGTGTCTTCTCTGTATAATTAAGAGGAATTGAGTTTCTTGCCCAATCACACTTGTAGAGGAAGCGAATTCTAGTACAGAGCAAGTTGATAACCACAGTGCTGAGAGAATAACTGGGCTTTTTTTTCTGTCTCTAATTCCCTGGGTAGTGTATATGTTGCTCTTTGTTTTATGATACTACTAATCATGATTATGGATCCCATCAAAATAAATAGTCTGCAAACACAACAAAAGAAATCCTTCTCCCATTACAAAACAGATTTTTGTCGTGGGACACTGTGCTTCTGTCTCATAGGTTACATGTTAGGATATTGTACTTAGGGTACTTAGCATATTGTTGGGGAAAGTATAGTTTATTTATCTTAAGGACGTAAAAGGAAAGAATTTTGAAAAGGAACAAGTAGTAAATGTGTTTAAACGAAGGTTAGGGAGACAGGTAATACTATCTGCAGTTTGCCTAATTTACGAAGATCAGGTTGTGAGTATCTGCTTCATACATCATTGACAAACAAATTATGAACATATTGTTCTTTGTTTATCTGTTGTGAGAGATGAAGTATCAAGTGCAGCAAATAAATCTTGATTTTTCATAAGCTCGGTTGACGTGCTGGAGCCAGGTAGCATATAACTTGTATCTAATAAGCTGAGCAAATGTGATATGGAAGACAAGGAGAGGAAAAAATGTGTGTGCAGCATCTCAACTCTAGATAGCACATAAATGGTGGGAAAAAGAGACATTCTTTACTTCTCATTCGTACCTCCTATAGTACCTCTAACTTCTTTGTTCCATTTAAAGCAAAAAAGCAGACAAGCAGGAAAAACGCTGACCTTCCCAAAGGTTCAGAAATTCTCCCTAAAATTCCAAAATACTGCTTTAAGCTGTGTGGGAGCTCTGTGTCTTTGTTAGAGCTCTATGTTTAAGTAATCTGTCTGGAGCCAAGGTTAAGTATTTTCATGACACATCCTTGACATTGTCATATATGGAACATGTTAGGACAGAGCTGTGGCTGGGATGCATTGGCTCTTGTGTGCTGCCTTCTAGCAGAGCAAATAGTGCATACAGGCTGTCCATCTGTGTATTTTTTCTGGAGCCACTTCCTCATCTGCTCATTCTGAAACACTGAACTATCTTGCTTGAATGTGTATTTGTTTCAGTCACCACCTATTTATTTATTTTTTGGTGGACACTGGGGACTATTCCATGGATTCCAGAATATTGTTTACTTACACTTTATGTGGGAAAATGTATACAACTGTGTATTACTTAAACTAGAAAACTGCAGATAACTGAGAAAGTACAGGACTCATGAAGAGATGGTACCTGATTGCAAGGAAGCTCTCAAACATGCATTTTTAAATGCATGACATATATACAGAAATAATGTGCCCGTAGAATAAGTAAAAATTGGTGAGAAGAATTGAAACAGAAAGAAAAATCGCCAGTAGAAAGAGTGACAGAGTGTGTCTCTATATAAATCACTTGAGATGGCCTGAATCAAAATGTCAGTAAACTGAGACAAGTGAGAATAATAGGATAAAAGGATAAAAGTAACTTCTTCCCAGCTCTCCTAGGTTTTGTAGTTTATTATTGGTAATTGTTACTACGGAATGGAACTTCTTTCTTTTGCAGCTGTTGAGAAGTTCTTTGGTGAACAACAGGACACAGGCCAAGGTGGCGGAAGAGCTGGGCATGCAGGAGTTTGCCATCACTAACGACAAGACTAAAAGACCTGTAACTCTTCGAACTAAGACTTTGGCTGATCTCTTGGAATGTGAGTTAATTTGGTTATAATAACTTAGTACTTAATGACTTCCTTTTCCTTGGGGCTTGTTTAAGAAAGCCATTAGAAATCCCCTAAATCGCTATTAAAAATGTATGTTCAGGTTTCCAAATGAATTATGCCTGTACCTCTGAAAGCCAGATATTTGAAGACTAACCTAGATTTTTGAAGTCTGTATAAAAGCATGAAGGAGGCATAATTGCAGATAGAAAGTTGAAGGCTTAGAAATTGAGGGGTTGAGATGACCAGGTCAAAGGCATGTCTTCAAAGTTAAAGCTTATACTCTGAGTTGAGCTATTTAACAGCAGTTTCAGTGTTTAATTAGTATGTTCTTGACACTGTTGGAAGACCAAATAGTTCCTTCAGCAGGTGAATATTTCTGTGGTTCATTTGCCTGCATTTGAGGAGGTTTTAAAATGGTCACTGCACAAGAGGGAAGACTACATGGAAATGAAATTATTTTTAGTCGATTTTTGGAAGTTTGTGCTACCTTCTTTCCCATGAAATGGCAACAGTGATAAATATTCTGCAAAGAAAGTTAATCCCTATCTTGTATATTTTAATGTATTTTGCAAGCCATTCAGACCACTTGGCTTTTGCAAAATCCTCTAAACAAATGGAAATAGCACACAAGCAAGAGTGATTTATATCTAAATTATTTTATGGTACCCAGTAGTGATTTATTTGTTATTCATGGTCTCCTGGTTAAAATGTGAGATTAGGAGCAGAGTGTTGTTTCTAGCACTTTAAATGACTGGGTGGATTTGGGTAAATCACTTAATCTCTTGGTCAACATGATTTTTTTTTCCTGGGTATGCAGGATAATACCCTCATCAGATCACTGCTCTGAAACGTAACTGAATATGGCTGTAAAGTACTCAGAGATACTTGTTTCTAAAAGTGCAAGCCAATAATGCTCTCCTTGGATGAGTGACAGTACCTTTTTTCCCCCCAGCCTTTATTGCTGCCCTGTACATTGATAAAGATTTGGAATACGTTCACACTTTCATGAACGTTTGCTTTTTTCCTCGGCTAAAGGTAAGATCAGTCAGTTTCCTACTTTGTGGCATTTGTAATTCTTACTACAATCTCTCAATCATAAAAGCATCTTTGTGGACTTCCTACAGGAGTTTATTTTAAATCAAGATTGGAATGATCCTAAATCTCAGCTTCAGCAGTGCTGCTTGACTCTCAGGACAGAAGGAAAAGAGCCGGACATTCCTCTTTACAAGTAAGAACAGGCTTCTTATGGATACCAGCTAATGATAAATCTTCCTTGTATGTGGAGCAAGATGTGACCACTCACCCTACATTTTTCCCATAGTTTGTTTTTATTGTTGTTATCCAAGCCCTACAGTCATTCATTGTCTGAAGATGGAAAATACTGTTTTCTAAGGTTTAGGTGTTTAAGCCATTACAAGGGAGAGTTACTAAGCATTTTACCTTTACAGTTGTAAGGGAAAAATAGTTTTTATTTTGGAGTGGAGTATTTAATTGGCATAATTCTGTATTTGTTTTTCTTTTAATGTAAATAATGGCAGTATTAATGAAAAGAGTTAACCAAATGTCTGTTTTGTTATGAGGTCAAGATATCTCCATTTTATTCTCAGTAACAGATGAAGTTTCTTGGTATTATTATGCAAACATAATAATGCCTTATGTTACACCTCCCAATTATAGGCACTGTTTCTCATCCACAGTCAGGCACTGAAGGGCAGCACAAGTTTTGGACATTTTTGCTGTGCAGTTCAGCTCACAAATGTTCCCGTGTTCAATGACAAAGAGCTCAGGGCAGTGAACCTTTTAACTTGTACACCTCAGTTAGATACCTGAAGCTGGATGAGATAGATTTCCCTTTTCACTTCCAGTTGCTAAATAGTGTAATAGCTGTTTCAAAAAGATAATAAATAATAAACCTTAGGCTGTATATCACATCCATGTCCATTCAATTAATGTAGGAAAGGGTGCAACGTTAGCCCCAAAAGAAGAGATAAAGGCTATGAAAATTCAAGGCTTGTGTTGTTGGGATTATTATATCAAAAAGATACGAAGAATGAAAATGTAAGTGCATTTGTCACACGTACTGAAGTAGGGTTTCCAATGCAATGTAGCAGTTCAGTGACAGTGACACACACTGCACTTCAGAAGTGCCATCCCCTTAACACTGCAGCTACTGCTCTGCAGGTCTGACTCCTCAGTCTCTCTGTGTGAGGGTTCAGGGCTTTGTCTTGAGGGGGATGAATTCAATAAAAAACAATTTCCCATTTTTGTTAAAACCGCTTAGTATCAAGTACCAAATGTTTATTTTGTTTTGCTGTGATGATAAATTGATTTTTATAGTACAGCTCAGACCTAGTAATACACTGTTATCTTCCTATTATCTTGTTAAATTCCTTTTCTTGGGGTTATCTGTTTCACTGCAGTCAGTACTATTGCTTTTAAATTTAGGGTAGGTTTTATTTGCTCTTGTCACAGCGCATGGAGAGATAGAGTACTTTAGTTAGGTACTTTAAAAATTGATGTGAAATTCGTCCTCCTTCTAAAAAGAAACAAGGTAGTGGACAGAACTTGATCTGAAAGTGGGGAGAGATTTGGGACAGCAGTAAGGAACTGCAAAAGAAGCAATTCATTGCACATCCAGGGAATTACCTTTTCCCTTTTAGATGGTTGTTGATGTATGTCCTAGACTTCAGGTCAAACGGAAAGTTTCTTTTGTGACAAACTAACTTTTCAAAGCTGATGGAAAATTTCTTTGTACTGTGATAATTCAGTGTAGAGAACTACCATGTCTAATACAAAGTCCTTATAAAACCTTGCTACCTGCAAAACTCTCGAGGACTAAACTTCTAGTGCACACATAATTATATGGGTGTGTTTATTTGCAATTGCACAGCTATGAATAATTTATTGCTTTATTACAAGTGTTTTCACAGTGTTTGAACACTTCATGTTACAGTTTGCATTTTTGCTTATAGGTTTAATAAAGTTTTAATTTTCATGTGGTGCTCCTGAGTGAGCCTGGAGTAATAAACATGATCAATATAAATACTGTTCCGGTAATCTCTGGGTTAATGTGATCTATACAGACATCCTTCAGCCCTTGCTCTGTGTTTTGCATTAATTACACTATATGTATTGACCAGACTGAAAGCTTGGTGAGCTATATGCCACAAACAGATTCTGTGTTTTAATACTCCCTGCTTGAATACAATATTTCTTCTTTCAGGACCTTACAGACGGTGGGACCTTCTCATGCCAGGACATACACAGTAGCTGTTTACTTCAAAGGGGAAAGAATAGGATGTGGTAAAGGTCCAAGGTATAGTAAAAATTAATCACATGGTGTTACAGTGTGGTGGTGTCCAAAATGACTAGCCATGAAGATAGACTGTTGTATGGGTCTGCCTTAGAAAAGGAAAGCTGTAGAGCTTTCTTCAAACTTCTCTGCATCAGGAATACCTGAAGGGTTCTATGTTGGTATAATTTTGGATCTTAAGCCTTTTTTGGTGAACTTGCCTTCAAGGTGGATGGCAATGCTAACTATTTGTGGCTCTCAGACTAGAAACTGCAGAACAGCTTGGAGGAAATAATGCGTTTATCTTGCTATTTGCTATTGGATTACTGTGCACCTTACAGGCAAGTTAAGAGTGCCACACTGTTATGTTTTTTGGTTTTTTTTTCCTGAGGTTACTACTTCTGGACATTTTGGAATGGTTCTAAGGGTTCAAAGACTTCAACCATGGCCCCAGAAAACCTCATTTTATGCTACCAAATCTGGTGATGGTTATAAAAACATCATTGCTCTTTTCAACATTCACACATCTGTGATTTTGTTCCTTTTTTTCTCTCAAGTAAAAGCAAATGCTTTAGTGAAGAATGGACTGGAATATTTTGTTATTTTTATTGATCTAAGTTAAGAAATATTCTACTGGAGCTGTGGTACTACTGCTCACATATTTATGGAAAGGCTGATATATCATATACTCTAGGAATTACTAGCTGCTGGTTATCCAAAAAGTTTCATTACAAAGGAGCAATTAATGCTTCACTTCATCAGAAGCTTTAGTTTATTCTGTACAGCTTAGATCTCATGTAACATGTTTTTGTTTGGCTTTCACAGTATTCAGCAAGCAGAAATGGGAGCTGCAATGGACGCACTTGAAAAATGTAAGATATTTGGGCAACAGAGGATTCATAGTTTATTTCCTTGTTCTTTAGTGAGGCAAGGTGCAGATTTTGTGGGGGATAAGATTTGAACAGAACACATATGCTAAGTGCTGTCAGCTTCTAAGCAGCAGGTTTTCCTCTCAGTACTTTCAAGACAGTTTTGTAGCAGTTGAAGTTGATATGATCTCAACAGGTATTTGTTAACGGGAGCTGATCAGCTACAGATGATGCAACTTCAAGGGAACCCTGTGCAGTAAAGTTTCATTGAGGTTTTCCATGCTTATGCATGCAGTGGGATAAGACTGCATAGTCTCTGATGCTTGGGTTGTCTCACCCTCAGATTCAGGGGAGAAGAAAAGTGCAACCTTAGAAAATAAGATTTGATCCCAGATTATCAGTAGACTAGGTTAAAATCTAAGAGTCAGATCCCCAGGAGTTTAAATCTATATTTATTTGTCGAGAGGGGCTAATATCAGCTGCAGATGCAGGGATCTGTGTATACATCTTTCTAAATTATGTGCTGCATAGCCAGCATGGGAGCAGTCCTTCACTGAAATGTAGTCTCAGATGTGAATGAGTGTGGGCAAGCTTCTTATATGAAATAACTTTGGTCAGTTGGGTTAAAGTGCCAGGTGTGCATGACCTGTAAGCAAATAGATTACAAGCATTTTGTGCAGCAGAAATTCTCTGTTGAGAAGAACATGGGAAGTCCATTTTTTGCATTTCATTCAAAAGAAACACATGCGGTTCCTCAGATGTCAAAGGTTTTTAATCTGTTATCTCTGCATCTGGAAATTCAAGAGCTTAAAAATTTCAGAAGGCAATGAATCTGTGTAGTTCAGATATGTTTTTATATCCATCTGCTAAGGATATACTTCTCATCACCAGTAAATTTGACAAGTAGAAAGATGTAACTTCCCTTCTCTGCTGAGTATCTGCAAGATGTTACTGAAGTTTTCTTTGAGTGAATTTTCTTGTGAAAGCTCTCAGAAGAGAGCTGTGAGTTTCATGGCCTTATCAATCCGAGGACTTCACAGCTCTCTTCTGACATACAGATTTGTTTAAATACCATAGAACTCTGGAGGTCTGTGCTCTTGCTGCCCTTCAATTCAAAACAGAGCCAACTTTCAAGTTAGTTTCTCTGTGCCTTGCCAGTGAAGTTTTTAATTGTCTTTCGGGATGGAGGTTACACAGCCCTTAAGGGCTCCTGTTCTATTATGTATATGGTTGTGCACTGGAGTCGTTTGGTTTGGTTTGTTTGTTGGGTTTTTTAGTGCACAAGTAATTCACTTCAAGTGAAAGTAGTTTTCATATACCTATTTATATGATAGCCATGATGAATTTATTACATGAGTTTCCTTCTTCATCCTAAACATATTAACAGGTTGCTACCAAGCTGAGTTCTTAAAGAATCATGTTATAGGCACAGTGGTGAAAATCTGATTTTCATTTTATGGGGCACATGAGTAACAAAATATCCCGGAACTCCATTAAACAAAGCACTAGTGTTTTAAAAAACAACAGCAATTTAAAACCAATTTTGTTTAGATCGTTTTCTGGTTTAAATAAATATATTCTCCTATGCCCAAGTTGTAAATAACTGATGAATAAACCTTTTATTCTTGTAGTATAGATAATAAAGGGCACAAATTTCACTGGCCAATAAAGCAGTAGAAAGTTATTCTGCTCTACCACAAACTCCTGCAGTTTATGTGGCTTTTGCACCATATTCTCTAGCTGAGAATCCGTGCTGCCTGGGACCCAGAAAAAGGAGGAAGAAGCTTGGTGCCAAGGAGGAAAAAACTTCCTCCCTGAGAAGCCTCAGCTGAATTCTCTCTCAATAGCCAGAGAGAGAGAGAGAGCAGTCCTTAGTTGAGACATCTACCAAATTCCTTTATGGCTTTAAAGGTCGGTGTAGTAACCTTTAGAATTCATCTCAGACTGGTTAGGTAGCCAGTGCTGATCCCAGAGCTCTGTGTGATCCCAGCAGGATTCAGCACCAACTGCAGCCTGTCACATACTCTACCACCCCTTTGCTTTCTGACTGGCTGGAGGGTGCACAGCACAGGCACATGTGAATGTCAGCACCCTGGTCATGCAGAAAACATCACATTCTGTGAGCAGTGCGCTAAAGTGAGAGCAATTCTGTTCACTTATATAAGCTGTTTTTACAGTCTCAGTTCTAATGTGTACCTACACATCAGCCAATGGACAAATGCCTGAAAGCAGAAGCATCCATCTCCCCAGCTATTTCTCCATCACCTAGGCCTTGTCCAGTCTGTTTTAGGCAGTCTTCACTCATCCTTGCTCTTAGACTACGCTGAGGCTGCCTTCTGGTACACAGCCAAGCATTAACTTTCTCAGGAACAGACTTGACTGCATTCCATCTTGCTACACTATTACTTTCCCATTGGGATCCCTGACACAGTGTGGGGCAAATAGTTGATTCTGCATGGTCCAAAACAATAATAAAAATAATGGAAACATCTGTACAATGCTTGAAACCAGTGGCTCATACTTTTTGGAGTGAGAACAAGACAAAAAGCCCTGACAGCATTGACAGTAGTTTCACATTCATTTTTCGGTATCGACCACCTGTTGCTAAGGGAACAGAATGTAAAATCCAGGTAATACCTGGCTGTGTTGCTATACCAGGATTTTATATTTTATTTTTGTGAGTATATTAGATTTGGCACTGCTTTATAGCAGGAGAAACAGATGTAAGGAAATCATGAAGAAAGCAAAGTCTTACAACACAGTCCTGGTTTACTATGTATTCTAAGAAATAAATGAGTAGAAATGGGAACAACATTGTTCCTCCCCTACCTCTAATAACATCAAAGTTCAAAACAAAACGAGCTGAGGCTTTCTCTGTTACCAGTTTGTTTATTAATGTGAAATATTTCTCCTTGTGTCAGATAACTTTCCCCAGATGGCCCATCAGAAACGGTTCATTGAACGGAAGTACAGACAAGAGTTGAAAGAATTGAGGTGGGAAAGAGAGCATCAAGAGAGAGAGTCAGAGGAGACTGAAGAAGCAAGGAAATAAAAGGAGGGCACAGAAGCAGTGGCATATTTACTTACTTAATAACTCTGACTGTGGCCTATGGAGACCTAACCTAGTTTCTTGCAGATGAATGAAGAGTGCCTGTTGATATCAAAAAGAAAATTATGATCTCTTCCTTTAAAAGTGTGTGCAAATATAGTATTTCTTTAGTTTGGTTTTAAGTTTGGCTTTTTAATAAGATTTGGATTTAAACCCTTTTAATTTTTATGAAAAGCTGTTGATTATTTTTATTATTTTTACTGTCTTGTATGAAGTAATAAAGTATTAATTTCAAAAGCTAATAGGAGGAAAAGCTGTTTAACAATTGTCTCCTATGTCTAAGTGCTGTGTTGTCAGTGACCAGCCAAGTTATTGCATGAACTCTACTGTGGAGGAGGAAAGTATTATGAGAAACTGATTCAGCTGAGCACTTAAGCACGTACCTAACTTAAGTTTTGCAGCTAAATTGACTTCTTGAGTCTGCTAAACCAGAGCTTTAAAGTTCAGGCCCTTTTTACATAAAATGGTACAGAAATTAAAAGGAGATACTCAGTTTTGCTTTGAACAGTGGATGACACATCTGAAGTGTGACACAGATGTGTGTGGAAGATTGAATAGTTTTGTTTTTAAATCACTGTTACAAGACTTGAAGAAAAACATAATTATGAAGCAAGAGAATGGCAGTTTTTGTAGAGAATGTACATGTAGTTTACATTATTCTTTCTCAGCTTCTTGTTCTCTCAGGCTGGTGTCTAATGGATTTCTTTGACAGGAAGATACCAGTGGCGATTACTGTGAAATGGTGTATTACAAACTCTATATGGGTGCTGTTCCAGTGAGGTTCATCGAAAACAGTTTTTGTCAAAAGAAGGGCAGAATTTGTCCACAAAGTGTAGTTCAAAGGTGGTGTGCAGTTTTTAGTCACCCAGTTTCCTTGGTTCTTTTGGTGTCTGTGGCTTGTATTAGACAGACAGATGTTTCTTCTATAAAAGCTCTGAACAGCACCAGAAATTAAAAATCCACTGTGTCTGTTGGTATTTTTTCCCCACTGGTTATCAGCGTTGTTTGTTCTTTTAATTTTGCTGCTTCAAGCCATTCATTTCCATTAAGCTGGCTCAGTTAATACAGTCCCTTGGTAGGTATTGTGTAGTCATTTTTTATCTTTCTTTTCTGATAATGAAGCAGATTGAATGCTTATTTTCCTTAGCTGTGCGTTTTCTTCCTGAAAGAAGAAAAGATCATTTTTGGCCAGTCATTTAAGCATTTTCTCATGTCCCACACTTGTATGTGTTAAAGTATGAGACAGCATGGATGCACAAGTCTGGCCCAAGGAATTCATGCCAACTCATGGAAGAAAACTTTCACCCAGTGGCAACTCTACACTGAGCAGCTTCTCCAGTGATGTCTGAAGCGCCTCTCTGTAGGTGTGGGATGGACATCAGGAGAAGCACTTCATTGCAGGTGCCAAAGTAGACACCAAATGAAGCTGAAAAATTCAGACTACACAAATGTCTTCCCAAAGTTTCACTTCTGAGCTAATCAATATGTGTATTTTCAGAAGCATACTTTTTTACACTTGCAATGTGCGATGCACTTAAATGAGGGGGGGTTTTTTACACTTGAGCCCACAAGACTACCTCACTTCTTCCAGCTCTATGATTTGCCTTCTCCTAATGGAGTGATGCTTGAAATCCATTTCAGAGGATGAGAGAAAAGAAAAAAACAAGCACATTCTGTAATTTAGTGTGATAATAATGGAAGGAATAAAAACAAGGTAAAGGCAGGGAGCTGCTCTCTGCTGAATGCTGCTGCCATTTGACTTTTGAGAAGTGATTGTAACTTCTTATAGCTTCAGTTGGTAAATAGAAGGCTGAAATGCTTCTCAAGAGTTGGAAACTCGAAAAGCACCAGCAAGTCCCCTGTGCACAAGACTTTTGTATTTCAAATTCTTTTGTATAATTGCCCATCTACTTCTAGCAGTAAGATGAAATGGTGCGGTGCTAGAGGGTCAAGTGTAATTGTTTATTTTATTTTTCCCTCTTAACTGTGACCAGTTTCATATGTTTAATGAATAGAAAATTACTTCATTTTCAGGTGTATGATTGCTTAACAAATTTCAGTGTATTTGACATCACCAAAGAACCCCAGTGGAATTGTTAGCTCATACTTTAACATTACTTTCATTATTCCTATATACAATTTCACTTTCCAGCTGTAAGAAGACTGCAGTCTTATTCATAAATATTTTCATTAAAATAGATTGAGTCTATCAGATAGGCATTTTGGGGGAGGAACCCAGGACTGTTCTTCTTTTTGACCCAGAAATTGCTTGGAAAAAAAACTTGTAAAATAATTCCTGCATTCCAGTTACTGTAGTTAATGAGTTTTAGCCTTTTCTCAATAAAATGTAGGTGATAACTGTTTTTACAAGTGGGCTATTTTCCCTTTTTTGCTGCATAAGTGTGGGCTAGGAAGATTGCCTGAAGCAATTTTGTTTTCCTTGTCTTCAGAACGAAAAACAAAAGATAAAAAAAGTCCTGTTTCCTTTATTCAAACCGCAGTGTCTTTCTGTGTATGGGCTGTCGTAAAGCAGTGGCTGTGAATGTTCCTGTTGTTTTCAGGTGTTGTGTAGAATGTGAAATGTAAGCACTGTCCTTTACAACAGCCACCAAGGAGGGGAAGCCTCTTCAAGTTGCCTTGGTAAAAATTATCATTGCACTCGTGCTAATCAGTGGAACAGCTGTAGCTTATAACGAGGCAGCTTGTGCTGCTCTTGTGGGTGTGAGGGGGGTCTCTGGTTTGCTGATAAAGTCAGGTCTTTTTTTGCTTCAGAGCCTGATCTGTTCTCTGAGCTAGAGGTTCTCTTGCAAGATCCATTGACTTGAGTTGGGTACAAGTAGATGAATAGAGAACAAGACTGGGATCTGTGTGAATCCAACAGATCCTGTGAATATTTTTAATGTGAATGTATACAGAGCATTGAATAGAATTGCAGCTGATTTGATTGGGAATTTCAGCTGAATTTACATAAAATTCATGATGTTATTTGTAGACCCTAAGTTTGCTTTGTAAGATTTCGGTTTCCAGCGGTACTAAGAGAACCTTGCTCTCTAAGATTGTTGTAAACATCGTTGCTAATAAAGTTTCCCAGAAAAGACTTCAGGCATAGTTGTTACTTGCTAAAACAATTTGGAAAGATCAAAAGGCAAATCCTGATCATCTGTCTCCCTACTTCAAAGGCTCTGATTATACAGGCTACATATTTAAATGAAATAAGTGGTTCACTTGTAAAAAGTTTCTTTTTGGTGGAAGTTCGTAAAGCCTTGTAAGAGCTCAGGGACTTGCTCATCTGCATTATTTACCACTGTGCATTGTCTTTGATGAGGATGGTATTGCAACAGAAATTTCTGTGACCCCTACATCCACCCTGCTTCTCCCCCTTCCTACCCACTCCCCACATCACAGATGCACATTCTTTCTTTTAAATCAGCTGCATGCTCCAGCTGTACATATTTCTCTAGCCTTCAGGGAGCAGGCTTACCTTAGAGGCCCTTTTCTTCACCTGCCTGCTACGGGTGACAAAGGGAGCACCAACTTGCACCCAGAGTCTTGCTAACTAAGTGTATTTCCCTTTGCCTCAGTCATCACTGCATTCCTCAAAAGGGTTTCAAAGCCTTTCCTGAATAAGGGTGTAAGTGATTTGCCTGTGACTTACAATACAATCATACCTGAATGTGTCAGTCGTGTCATTTTGTTGCTCTTCACA
This sequence comes from Leptocoma aspasia, assembly GCA_013399835.1. NCBI lineage: Eukaryota > Metazoa > Chordata > Aves > Passeriformes > Nectariniidae > Leptocoma > Leptocoma aspasia. Next base: position 348,520 of record VXAX01000269.1, read on the forward strand.
GCACGTTTGTGGAGGGACTATTTACTCTGTTACTAAGGGATGAAAAGGATGAAATTGTCACTGGGGGCCAGGGCTGAGGATGTCTGTGGGAGGGCAATGATGCCTCATCCAATGGATGCTTTAGTCTGTGGCTTTAGTATCATCCTTGCAAGCCTGCTACGGTTCTCTGCGCGTGCCTGAGAGGGTCTTCAAGGGATGAAGAAACTTGGCTGTGCAGGCTGGGCACTGGCACCCTCATTGCCTTTTCCTGTGGAGACTTGGAAAACAGCGACCAAGAAGATGGGGGACTCCACTATAAGAAACCAGAGTCCAATCAGTGTGTTGCTTGTACACCTCTTTAGGATAAATAAATAAATAAATAAATTCTTCCACTTCAAACAGACATTTCAAAAGTAATCCGTTAGCAGAGGACAGGCTCTTGAGCTGACAAATTGTGAAATTCCACTGGTGAGAGAAGCATCAGTGGTCCAGAAGTGCTGCAGCAGTGACGGGTGGGTAAGTGTTTGTCACTGGAGGTAGCTTGTTACTTATTTAAAGATGGGGATGGTGGTCAGGGGAACCCATGGGACCCCACTGATGCAAGCTCAGCCAACATTTCTAAAAAAATAAAGTTAGTTCTTTCTAAAAAAAAATAAAGTTACTTCCCTGCAGGTTTCCTCCTTCAGTCATTTACTCTGTCAGAACAGTTCTGACATGGTGACCGGTTTTTGCTGCCAACTAGAATTACAATTCAAATATTGCAGCTGTTTCCAGAGGAATACTTGAACTAACAAAAAAAACCAGCCATTTCTCAATCCAGCAGCATTTGAAAAGGGTAATACTATTGTGTATCCAATTTTTATATTAAAATTAAAACTCCGTAAGATAAGAATTTTTAATGATCTCATTTAATAAGTCATTCAAAATTGCTGCTCTTACCTTTTGGTCTTGTGATGAAAAACATTGTCAAAATACATAAGTGTCTTTAAACTTTAAGAAAAAATAAATATACCATATGAAGGAAAAAAACCCAATTTTTTTCCTTATCCTTGATGTTTAAAATTTCTGTCATTCAGTGCTGCTGTCTGCTTCCTTCTTCCCAAACCCGAACATTTTAAATGTGTGTTCCACCTGTCAGAATGTGTCAGATTTTACAACCAATATCCCATCTCAGTTGATGTCTGTACATTAACAATTAAAATCTATCTGTGTGTTATTGCTTTCTGGTTTTTGAACCAGGGCTTGACCAGACATACAAAATAGTGTGACACTTCCAACATTATAAGACCTCAAAACTTTCAGAGAATGCAATGGCTTTAGACCAAAACAGGTTTTCAAGGCTTCCCATTGCCTTTTCTCCCATTGGTTTTATTTTAACTATTATTATTTTTCAATGTTCTCATTGTTTATTTGTTCTTAATGTGATTTGTAGCGCTACTATCTTGTGTTTCAAGGTTCCCTGACCCTTACTTCTGCTTAGCAGATAAGGGCACCAATTCCTTGCTCACTGAGACTAGAAAATAAATGACCTTGAACTCTTTGATCTTCCAAGTCATACCTCAACACTTATATCAGAAATCAAGCGCTCACGGCAAGAACAAAAACCTCGCTGCACATCTATGGAAATAAAGCACTGAATCTTTCCAGTACAATTTCAGGGATTCTGTCAGACGTTTTAAGAGAGGTTGTGAATTCTTGAGGCATGCATACTTTTTGCAGCTTATGTTGTGAATTTATGCAGTTGGATTAAGTTTGGCATCTATTTCAGCTGGAAGCTTATAAATGGACATTTATATGTGTAAGTGAGGAGAGAGGTAAGAAAAGGCAGAACATGCCTAAAAGATGCCTGAAACACTGGATAAAAGCTTATTTCAGCACTGACTGCTAAGAAGCAGATTGATTTGGATAGAAAAATGTTATACTTTCAAATACAGACTGAAAAATATGAGGTTTCATTGCAACATAAATGCAATTTTGTGCTGTGTGCTTAGGCTAATGCCTTTAAAAATGCATTCAGAGTTGAGTTTTATGCAAAGCTAGAAAATAAATCTTATTGGTAAGATATAGCAAATATATTAGAAGTGAGACGATAAAACTTTAGTATCTTAGAGATACAGAGGTGGGAAGTAATCTAGTAAAGTTGTGATAGTTTTCTAGATTTTAATTAGGAACATAGTTGAATATGTGTTTGGTGTATATGCAGTTATGCGTGTATATATTTATTTACTTAAGGAAACATCTGAAATTTTTGCTCATTGCAGCATGATACCTTTTTACCAAGGAAATAAATAGGATTCTCTATATTCTTTTTTTAACAGGTATTTAGATATTGGTTTTATTGAAGTAGTGTCCAGAGATCTTCACTGCGACTGGGGCTTTTCATGCCAGCTGCTATGAACACAAAATGACAGGCAGTCCCTGACCCAGAAAGAAATAGAAAGGAAGCAATGACTTACTCAAAGTCACCGAACAGGTCAAGGGTAAAAATGAGAACAAAACCTGAATCTGTCAAGTCCCAGCCGAGATTTGTCCTCTCCCCATACTGCATAGCTACTTATTTACAACATTTAGCTTTAGATGTTGTAATTGGTTTATTTCTGCATTAATAGGGGTATTTTAAATTTCATGCACAGCAGCCTAAAATGGAGCTCTCCCTAATCTCTTTCATACTGAAAGCTTATGAAAGCAATTTTAAAAAGTGAAAGAAACCTCAAGCGGCTGGTCCTGCATGGTGGGAGCTTCTCTCCACAGCCAGCATGTTCACATTTGCTGCTGAGCTCCTGCTGTGGCAGCTCGAGCTCCTAGCTCCAAGGCCACTGCTCAGCACCTCAGGACAGTGTGTGGCAGGAGTCACTTGGGTAGGAACAAGCATCATTGTCGTGTTGTGTTGGAGCTGAGGTTTGGCACTGTTACACACACACGCAGGAGAAAGCAGCTCTCCCTTCTGGATTCACAGCCTGGTGTTAATGCCTGTAGTTTTTTAAAGTCTGTGTCCTCACCAAATCCATTAGAGGTTAGTATGACTCTAAGCACAGGATATATTTCCAGCGTGGTGACAGAAGGAAATAAGCATGCAAACAGCTGTGCGCTCACCTGTGAAAAGTGCTTGGCTGCAAAGTGCCTAAGTTATTTCCTTGGTTCCTTCAAAATTAATTGTTTGAGAAATTTTTGGGCTGTAGATAGGTAGAGGGGGCCGTGGGTAAACATCACAAAAAGAGAGAAGCAGCCTCTCTTTTAGTCTTGTGCTGCCATGTGTGCTGGTTGGTGCAGGAGGATTGGTGACTGCTGGCTCCAGGGCAGTAGTGGAAGGTGGAGGTGCAGGCTGGAGCATGATCCTGGGCTGGGAGTGTTGTGTGCCTGTACCAGGGCTGGTGGGAACACTTCTTGTGGCTTTTCAGCTGGTAAGGTAAGCAGAGGAATGAGAATGGGGTTTAGCCTGGCCTTGACTGGCAGAAACTGGTGAGATGGTCGTGAGAGCTGGAAGTAGAAACAGGTTCTCCACTCTACTAGCTGTTGTTAACCCCTGACCAAAACACGATTTCCTTCAAGGCAGTGAGGAGTAAGGCTAGAGGTTCAGAGGACAGTACATGAGCAGAAGGGCTCAGTTCCATCAGCTGCTGTTTGATAATGGCCTATTTCATGGATTCCCATGTTTTGAGGGGATTTTTGCCTGGTCCCATGCATGCACCCATTGTACAGGCATATGTTTGCACACGTGTGTATGGAGGGACACACAGGAGTGTGCAGAGAAGTTTGGGACTGTGCAAGTGTGGAAATGAAGGAGGCCCAGAGAGACAGCTGCATGACTCCTTCCCCTCCCAGGCAGATCTGTCATTTCTGGCTCTCAGATTGGTTTGTTTATTCTGTTTAATGACGCTGACCTTTGTGTTGGATATGTTGGCCTGTTGCAAGGCTAGGATTTGTGGCCTTTTGGGACTTCAGTTGTTTGGAAGACTGAGGATATTTTTTACCACATCGGGTCCAAAGAGAATGAATTCTGATGACCCAGCTGCCCTGATAACTCACTTGCCCTTTACCTTTTGACAGACAAAGTGACTTCAGACTTAGTCATATGTTAGAGACTGTCTAAATTTGAAGAACATCCTTGTGATAAATGATGTCCTGTGCCAAAGAAAAATTCAAAGTTCTTTTGAAAGTTCCTATTTTTTCAATGAATTGCATATGCTTTCTTTGGGAAAACTAATCTTGAATTTTCAGTGTGTTTTAGAAAGGACTTATCTGGAAAAGTAGAAAAAAAAATTTTGGATACACTGGGAGGAGTATTGCCTCAAAATGTATTGTCTTCCTCGAGGGATCTTATGCCAATATTGCTTTATTGGTCTCCATATGAACAACCAGTTTCTTCAGAAATTGTCCCCAAATTTTACTTGATTTGGGGCCCCCCATCTGATGCCAGAATCTATTTTAGCTGAACTATCGTCGTGGTCCACACACAGAAGAAAGGACTCTTGACAATAATTTCAGAAGGCTAAAATGATTTATTAAAATGACTCCATAATTCTAGTATTTTTCTATATCTGCTCAGCAGAGAGCATTCCATGCTCCTGCTGCTGCTTCGTCCAGCGAATGTGTCCGAATAGTTTACAATATCAGAAAGATAAAGTAATTTCAGTTCAGTCTCCTCATAGGTAGGAGGAGGCCAACCAATTCCATGTCCTTGAAGAACAGACACAGATATTTTGTTTACAGAAAGCTTATACAGAGTAAAAGACAGCAAAAGGATGTTCTCCCATGGGAAAATGATCAGAAGGCTTACACACAGAGAAACTTATAATATGTTCATAGCAACACTAAACAAATTCCTCAGGATTAGCACAGAAGAGTTCACACCTGAGATGCTTTACAGCACATCAACCAACAGCTTCATCTCTTTTCCAGTCCCTAGAATTTTAGTGGTCATTGTCCTGCAATCCTTATGCCTAAGATTAATTTTAAACACATGACTGTCTGTCTCTGTTGAGCTGAGCACATCAGCTGGAAGTGGGAAATCATGTTGTTTTCACTTGCCGTCGGTGGCAGCGGCTCTGCAAGCTCTGCTGGCAGCTACAGGCAGCAGGAGGGTCATGCTGGTCACATCCCAGAGACCCACAGGCTGCCCAGGTGGCCCTGGAGCCTGGTTGACTGTCACATAAATACAAGAGCCAAAAATCCTGACCTGTTTGCTTCCCCCTGGCTCCACTGGTCTTTTTGGGTGGAAAGCAGGGAAGGGGCAAAAGAGAGATTTTAGTACTTTTCATGGTAAGTTAAGCAACACTCTTTCTGACTTCTCACAGCAAAGGGATCTGCTGAGTAAGAAAGTGCTAATTTCACATCGTTGTTTTTTGCAATAGAGCTATGCTGTAAGTACCAAGCCCGAGAGGAACGAGAGCATAGTCAAATTAATGAAAAATAGGTTATGACGATAAATTATTCAAGTGGATAAAATTACTTTGGATTTGGAAGACACTAAAACTTAAGGGCCAGATCCTTTTCTGGTATAAAAAGATTCAACTTCATCATTTTCAGGGAAACAGAGGGAACTTACATCATTCAGTTCGGGATCTGACTGTGACTGGCAGCATAAGCAGTCATTTAAAACTCAATGGCATATATTTCATCTAATTTGGGTGACAGCCATAAGGTGAATGTTTTAAATTCTGACATGGCATAGCCTTTCTTTTGAGATCTGTGGTGTGATTTTAAAAGGGATGAGATAAAAGCTATGCCTCTCCAAAGGCACATTTTCTCTGATGTTAAAGGAAACAATGTAGAAATATTCACACTAAATAAATCATCAGGGACTTTCAGAATAGATCACATCCTTATGTCTTAAAACTTGTAATACAACTGAAGTTGTTCAACTTAACTCAATTTCTTTTGTTCAGCAATTTTTCCGTACAAGGAGGCATGTGTAGAGAAGGCAAGTCTGGAGGAGACACCCCTTCAGAAGAGGTTCCAGTGAACAGAATAAAGAAGCTCCTCTTTTGACTCCTGGCCTGGCACTATCAGGAGTTTAATCCCTCTTAATCCCAGTCACATTTCTGATGAGGTGATAGTGGAGGACAGATGGAAGGGTGTTATTCTGCTAAGGGTGAATACCAGCCAGCTGTGAGTGTACCTTCAGAATGGCCTCTGGTTTTTTAAGTGCTTTAGCCAACATAGGGGAGGAAATGTGCTGATTTGGCTTCTGCTGCTCTAGGATGAATTTTCAGTGATATTTTCCTTCATTTTACATGCACACAGAGTGGTGGGGAGCACAACCAGCTGTTAGAGGCCATGTTTGAAGTTAGAACTTGCAGTCAGTTGCACCTGTAGAAAAAAACAGAATACCCCGAAATCAAGAACTTCTATTACATTCTTTTATCATACTAAACTCTAAGGCTGAATCACATCCTACCAAGCAGCAGACACTGAAGTCATAGCTATGTCCCCCCTAGGCCCCTGCTGTGATAAGTGGAGAGAGAAAGCCACGTCTCCAGAGACTAGTTCTTGGCTTAGGCAGGATGAATCACCCCCTCTTGTCTGAGAAGCAAAGGGTGACACCTGTTTTATCTTTCTGAACAGTCTAACGCCCATAGTTATATGAGTTGAATCTAGGCTTTAAACATTTGTGGCATATAGCTATAAGACACAAGTGCTCACATTAAGCCAGCATGGCATGGCCTCCTTAACACTTTGCATAGCCATTGCTGTGAGGAGAGCTCTTCTTTATCCCCAGATGACTCTTTCAACCACCCCCTTATGTGCAGATGTGAAGTGGACTGACAGTTTCTCCAAAGTGAGAGTATTTTCAAATGTCAAGAAGCTTTATTTTTAATGTGTTAGACCATATAAAATCCCCAGCTAATATAACTCATAAATGAAATGAGACTAATTAGTAGGAAAGCAATGAGAGAGCATTTACAGAGGTCACATCCTGAGGTCCAGTCACAGCTATGGAAAATGTGGGAGAGGGGTAAAAACTGCACTCTACTTTGTTCCTGTAGCACTGACATTCATAGTTGTTAATTAACCTCAGCAAGGGCAACTCTAGAATGGCAAAATGAGGAGAAAAATGTTAAGGGACTGTGAACTTTGTCTTTCCTTTCTCTCCCCCTTGTCTCCTGTCAGTGTCCCTGGGCAGGCACAAGCTCCTTACTGCCAAACCAACCTGCCCTTGTATCCGTGGCAGGGCTACAGCTCTATCCTTCTTTCTCTTTGTTACAGCCACACTCTAGGAAACTCTGGTTCAAGTGCTTTTTCCAGGCAAAACTCAAGAGCTACTAGGACACCACAAAGTTCTTTTGGCACAGGTCATCAAAGTTATGTAGCTGCCCAACTCCTTTTTTAAATTAGCGTCTATCACCCATCTGGAAAGGCAGAAAGAAGCACTTCTTGACTTTTGGAATTAGGAGGGGAACTCTGTTATGGGTTTTTGAGCACTTGCATACGAAGGTAAGGAGAGTTGTGCGAGGACGTAAAAAAACCCATGGAATTGAGATACCATCTGTGACAGCAGAAGTGGGAGCTGTTGTACTGACTGCACAGTAAAGGATCCAAATGGCAAATTTATTTTCAGGGTTACTTAAGCTTGAATAGAAGTATAAGGTCTCTTTCTTAACTCATCTGAATCAGTAGGATCCTTCCCTTGACTTTAATGAGCATCTATATTGAGCTGAAAGTCAAACCTTGAAATGAAACCTTGGCATCCAAGTAACTGAGATTTTAAAAGCATGAATTTACGGTTTGTCAAAACATCAAGGAGATACTGCTGGTGAAACAGCATCTATGCTACGTACTAAATCATAATGTACTTAGTGAAACACAGATGTCTCTGGAAGGAAAATGCCTGAGCAGACCCATGTTGAACTAGGCTCATCCATTTGCACAGCTTTGAACAGTCACCTACACCTGAACAGCTACAGGCTCTCTCAGAACAAGGCAGAATTCAAAAGGTTTGAGGCAAGTGCAACTGAAGGAGCATGCAGTCAAATCGGTGCTCACTGCAAAAGCAGCATCTGTGTCTGTAGAATGATTGAAGGAGCTGGATGGAAAGGGAACAAAAGGATGAGAGGAGGAGATGCTGTGGCTGAGAAGTCAAACAAGAAAAAAAAAAAAGAGTAGCACTGACATCAGCTGTCACAAAAAAAAAAATTATGAACAAGCAGGTGCCATGAGAAAACAGGTTTGTTGCAAGCAACACAATTTAATCACTCTGCCAATCTGAAGTTTACCAGGTTGTTGTGGACAAAAATCACCAACAGGGTGCCAAAGAACACTTTCTTCTTTGTTTCCTCAAAACTTAAATTGTTTACATTTGTTTCCTCTCAACTTTAATGGATGTGTTCTCTTCATCTTTTTATTTTTAGTCCAGTCTTCTTGAATATGTGCATTAATTGCACCTCAGCTACCTTTGAATTTTTCACTAGCCTAATTACTCTTAGAGTTTTGCTCATGTTTAGGCTGAACTTTTTCTTTCCTTGCTTATGGCCATTACTTCTTTTTCTGTTTTCTTCTGAGACTTGATGTAATTTCCTTCCTTCATTTACATTGTTACCTTGAAGATATTTACAGGGAATGTTCGTTTTCTTCCTGAGGTTTCTCTTTTCCCCTGTGTCGATCCTTTCAGTTCCTTTCTTTTTCCTCCTCTCTCCCTAATTTGTATGCTCTCCACCTCTTATTACCAGTACAGCTAACATTTTGACTAATTTTTCATGTGATTTTTTTTTCTCATGTATTTAAGATTAATAGCTAAGAAGCAGAACTGACCTTAAAAATCTGTGAGGGACATTTCCATAAAATATACTGGATAGTGTCTCTTTTTCACACTGCTTCGTGCTTTTAATGTCCATCAGCAGCAAGCTTGTATTGCTAAGCCACAGTTACATACACAAATATCTTTAGCCTTCATTTTTTGCAAGTAGGACTTTATGTTCCCATTTCTTTAATAGCTCGCTGGTGCATATCTTATATTCAAACTGCAGAGGTTCTGCATAACTTGTGTACATATGTGACACCGGTGTGTGCATTTGAACGAGCAGAGTCTGTGCTCAGCTAGGAAAGACTGGAGTGGCATTCAGTGGGCATGTCCTCTTTCAGATGCTTCTAGGATGCCAGTCCAGGTTTACATACTTACAGTGTGTAAGTGTATATAAGACCTGCATGTAGACTCCTAACAGGATTTTCAGCAGTGACTAGGCAGGCTGAGCTCCTCATTTCCTGATTTTACTGGTTCACACCTGAATTCCTTCAGATCTTTGCTACCTATGGTTTGCTGGGGTGGGAACTGCCGTTTTCGCCATTCATTTTCGCAGTACTGAGAACAGCAGAGCCCTGCTGTAACCAGTTCCTCAGCAGCACCAACATGACTGCGCCTAACAGCAGCAAAACAAAACCAGAGCAGTGCCCAGGGTACGTGCAGTGGGAATTAGCATGAAGTAGAAGGAGCCAAGTAAAAAAGACACCACAGAACTTGTTCATCTGATGATGAGGGAGTGAAGAAATGAGGATCAGAAATATCTTAGCACTTCAAGATGAGGCACTGTCTTTCTGTTCTTTGCAAACAGACTGGTTAAAAACACTGCAAATAAAGAAAGGTGTTGGATGTATAAAAAGTGTAAGAATGTACTTTTTCCTTGAAATCTTTGACCTCACATTTGTTTATAAAAATTATCTAATAGAAAGAGAGCTGCAACCTGAGAATGTGTCTGTGCAGGTAATACGGTGCCAAGGAATGAGAATATCGAGTCTGTCAGAAAAAGAAATGTGTTTAACAAGGCACAAGCTCAAGAAGATACAGTCCCTTTGCCCTGAACCCCCTGCTGTCACTGGCTGCTGTCAACTGGAGGGTTTGATTTCAATGTTGTGAGAAACCTTAGGCAATCTCACACAGTGCAAGTGAGAAAATGACAGCCGTGTGATGATGCAGCCAGTTTTCCTGATCAGCATGATTGTATGAGAGCGCTGTACTTAGTTATATCGATTTGTCTCTGAGAGCTCTTTCTGCCACATAAATCTCATCGAAAATCTTTAAAGATCTTGCCCCAGAAGGCCACTATGTTATTTTTCTCTGTAAAAAGAAGCAGAGCCAGGAATTCATTTCTCAAAATTTTAACAAGAACGGCCCATTTATGAGGAAGGTGTGAATTCATCTGTTTTACATTTTGAAACATCTAAAAACAGCTCTGCACTTCATGATTAACCTTTACTTCTAAGCAGTACTACAAAGAGCTGTATTTATCTCCTCTCGCTTTCTTTCTTGGATCAAGAGGTTTGAATAAAGAAAATCATCTTTCTTTTAGATGGGGAATTCGAAAGAGCATTGTGCTTATTGTAGCTCAAGCCTTAAGTACAATAGGCACCACATTAAAAAGATACTATTTGTGCCACTTTAGTTAAAAAGACTGGTAGTGCTTCACTTATGGAAGTTTTCTTTAGAGTGACTAAAATGATTTTAAAAATAAATAACCACTTTAAATTAAGCATCAAATCTTTCAACTCAGCCAGAGCTAAATAAGCTCAAAATACAAATTCACATTAAGTCTCAATAGAATTATCAACATGTCTGAGACATAAAGTGTGTCTTTATGCCTGGCAGACTCATTTCTTCTAGCATATGTACAAGTGAATATGAGAACACACAAGAAATTTGACCTTTTTTTAGCTTGACAAAACCACTTTTTTTAAAGAAGTCACTCTTGAGTTTGAATTATCTGTAACACAGAAGGAACCTGAATATGTATATGTATATGAGTTTTAGGCTGTTGAGGTACAGAACAGATTGCATTAAAGGGCTATAAATATTTCACTAACACTAAATATTTGGTAACATCAACATTTTTTCCTCTTTGAGAGCATATTAAATAATTCCTTGGCTTGCTCTGTTGTTCTGCACAGATGTAGTGATCTGTGCACATACTGTAGTAGGAGACCGAGGACTTAATTTCCTTCTTCTCTTTTCTTCTAAATAAACCAAGTCCAAGACCTTTTACAGCCAGGATGTGCCAAAGTGTCATTTATTCATTTAAACTGTGCAGCCTAGTGCAACTTCAGTATAATTACTGTACATCAGAACAAAGCTAACTTCATAAAGCCATGACATGGCAAGCAACATCTGATTAGACAAGCATCCTCCTACAAGTGCAGAACCATTGGCAGCAAAGGAGGGTACTGCATTAATCCAGGACAATAATAGCAATTCATATCATATTTACAAACTTGCTCCATTGGAGGGGACAGCTACAGTGCTCATTTCATTGAAATTGGCTTCATACAAAAGTACTGGTGTACCCCTCTGCAATAAATGACAAAATTATGTTCTTCTTAATTTCCTATTATGTCCTTGGGCATATTCACATTTGTGAGTTCTCTCCAAACCTTCTTGCTCTAGGTATTCCTATTCTGCCTTTATAGTAAATGACTTGAAGTTGCTGCAGCAAACAGATGAGAAGTCTGATGCAGTAAAGCAGCAGGGTTTCTGAGGCCTGAAACCAGCAGTGTCTAACAGTACATTCGTTACAAGCCTACATTTAGTCACAAGTACAACTCTCATACATGAAGCATATCAGCATATCTTCACCAGTGTGGAAGTGTTTTTTAAAGTGACAGTTCAGACTGATTAGAGTTTGAATCCATGTTCCAGACTTGAGGAAAACAGTGCATGAATCTTGCCCAGATTGATGTACATTTCTCATTTTATGCACCAGGACTAGTGCCTTTAGTTTCCCTGAACAGACAGACTAAATAACCATCATATGCAAAGAAATTCAAAGTCAGTTTCTGAGCCTCCAGGTTATAGAAGCCAACATCATGTTTTTTGAAGCAGTCTAAAATCTCTGAGCTTCTCTTGATTCCCCCTACCCCTGATACTAATGGTTCAGGTTTATGGGAGAGATGTAAATATGGCCACTAACACTTTATGACAGTCCAAGTTTTATTTCTGTCAGGAACAATGTTTCTCTAGCTGCCCCTCAACACTCCTTTACATTTCCTTCAGTGGCAACCCTCTTTGTATTTAGGTGAGACAAACACAGACTCTTGTCTCCCTCTTCTATGGCTGACAGTAAGGGAATGGAGGGGTAGGAAGAGAACACTAGCTGGCTGCTGTGTGCATAGGAAAAAGGTTTTCCTAAAGCTACTTTTTGGGTTTTCCTTTCAGTGTTGGAGGAATGATATTTGTGTCTTTCTTTCCTAAAATCAACACCCCTTACACTAAACAAAAATATGTGCCTCCTTTGCCAAGGAGCATAGAAAGTATTCTGGTGGTCTCTAACTCACTGCTGCTCCAAAGAGATTGGGCAGTGGGAAGGCAGCCTAAATGGGGAAGTGTTTTCCCTTGAGCAATCAAAATATCTTCCGGAGTTCACATTTTATCACTTCATCACAGCATTAGCTCCAGCAAGACAGGAGTAACTCATGGTGACAGTAGTTGACATATAGAAAAGGGCTTTTGGAGTTTACCAGTTATTAAAAGGTACTTAGTGAGTGCCCAGAACTATCTGCATCAATTAAATGTGAATAGTCTATTCACACTTGCAGGGGTAAATCAGAGCATGGGCAAATTACCTGCCAGGATTTCAAAAGACAAGAGAAAATAAGATAAGACTGTGCAACCATTAGCATAACAAATATATAGATATATATATGGTGTAAATGTTCATGAAAGTGTGTAGATTACCCAGGGAATAAAAGAAAGGAGGTTCAAGAACAAGAGCTCAGTGAAATGAAAGTTTGAAGTTCAGCTTTGGTCCAGTTGGTCTGGAGGCTGGGTATGCAGGAGGGGTGACCAGAGCTGGCACAAAGCAAGCACTGCCTGCAGGAAAGACATGACCTTCCGTGGAGAGGAATTGAGAGAGAGAAGGCAGACAGCTGATAGGGTTTGATGATGTTTCAGCTGACATATAATGAGAGTTTTGTTTTGGTTTTGCAAGGTAATGGTTAATGGGCAGTAACATGGAATGCTGAATGTTTGGCACAATGTTTTACGTGTCATGACCTTCCTGCCAGAGATCTTTGTTCACACGTGTTTCTTTTATTTCATAGTCCTCAGGAGCAACATGTGTGATCTGAGTCCCTTTTTGTCCTCTGCTGCACTTTGTGCTGGTCAACAAACAGTTAATCTGTGTTGCCTTTCAGGAGTCCCATCTCCCTTCTGCCAGGATCAATGATAAAATTTTGACTGTGAAAGTGAGAGAGCCCATGGGCCAGATGGATATTTGGTAGCAAAACATTTGAAAGGCTCTTTTTTGCAATAAAGAGCTACACAAAGTACTTGCTCTAAAGACAAGCACCAATATCTTGTCTCTACGGTATTTGTAATCAATATTATATTACAGGTTGATTAAATACCAAGATATTAGAGCGGTGAATCTCAAAAGTATATTTTTGACTTTTCCTTGTTTCTCAAAAACAACTGTAAAAATTATTTAGATAAATGTTGACAATACCAGAAAACAACAAAATCAAAATAGCATTATAATCAATACCTCTGAACATGCAATCTTGGCAAGGGGGAAACCCTCATCATTGCTCCAGTACCTGGCAGATGCTGCAGGTGGGCAAGAATATTACAACTTCATGCCCTAAATGTCTGGCCCATTTATCCTGTGTAAATAGATAGTATAACATGTGGAATAATTTCTACACGTAGCTTCTCAGACTAGTATCCAGTGTGTGCATAAAAGGTGCGGCCACTCAAAAGGTGACGGCATCCCTGGGAAGCCAAATAGAATGGTTTTAATCTGTTGTCTTCACAGATGTGTAACAAAGGATATGTCTGGTGTGCATTTGACACTGGAACATAAAAATGGGCAAGCAAGAGAGTGAAGGCCATGTGAAGAGCCACAGCTAACCAAGCCATAACTCGTAGCAGGAGCAGTGGCTTGGCCCTCTTGTCTCTGGATGACTTTTCTCTTTAGGATCTGGCAACAGTCATTAAGTCGATGTCTGTTTGAACACAAGTGATAAAGTCTGGGAGCAGTGTGAGGAGGAGGAGGCAGAGAGAACCTGGCTCTGTACTTGAACAGTTAAAAAAAGCTGGGCCATCACACTGCCCAGAAGCGACAAAACAAAGATGCACCTGCCTCTTTTTGTTCTGACAGCTACACCTTGGTATGTGGGGGATAAAAGCACATGCAGCAGTGCCAGGCTGAGGAGTGCTCTCTCTGTGAGCTCCCAGAGAACAGGCTTAGGGGAACGCTGTGCTGGAGACCAAGCTAGTCAGACCCTTACACTGTCTCCTTACATTCCTGTCCCCGCTTACTCACTTTTCACTCACCAGAGCTCTTTTATTCAGTCCTCTTTTCAATGTTTTGTTACCAAAGTTTAGGTTTGTTCTTTGGAGGCATTTTTTGGTTTATTTTATTAGAGGAGGTTTCAGAGTTTGTTTGTTCTAATAAGCTGGAGCTGTAATTGGGAAATGGGTTAAGCTTGCTTCCAATTAAGATAATTGACATGAAATACCCAATTGCACTCTGAGAGAGAGAGAAATAAGCTCCCCAGCTGAGCTCTAGAAGAGAGCAGCTTTGTCTAACAATGAAGGTAGAAGCAGATGTTTAGAAAAACATGTAAAAGCAATCAGGAGGGGATTTATACATTTGGTTATTAATTAAGATGCATGCATGAGCAGCCAGCCAGCCAAAGTTCTGAGTTAAGAAAGGCAAAATTCCAACAAGGGGTACAAGGAAAGCTGTATTTAGGATATTCTTGGGGTTTTAATTTTTTATTTGATTTTGGGGGGGGGTGGGGCGCACAGATGTTGTCTTGGGTGGTTTTTTTGGTTTTGGGTTTTTGTTTTTTCTTTCTCTAAAGGAGGAACAGCCTCAAAGGTTTTTGGAATTTTCAGACTGGCATGTGCCCTTGCATACAGTCTTCCTGACTGTTCTCATGATCATGGTAAGTTTGTTTCTCTTTTGCTTAAAAAAAGTAGGATATGATGATAAGGTCCTATTGGCCCATGAGTGTCTCCACAACTAGTAAAAATATAAATGGTTTTGTGCACTCTGTGGTTTGCCAAGGTCAAAAAGTGTGTAATGAGTATTGGAGCAATTAGAAATAGTGAGTGACTGAGGACTTCTGATGATGTTCATGTTTGCTTCTGTGTGGGGAATAAAGGAAGTCAGTCAGAATCAGCCTTTCTGATTGGAGAGACAGAGGTGCTTGAGGATCTGATGTGGAGATAGACAGCTGCTGAAAAACTGTTAGTTGTAGCAGTCAGTCTGGAGAAAAACACAGAGAGTGGGTATTTGCTAGTAACTGTCTGTACTACAATCAGAAAGATGTACTAGTGTTGGCAAGAAAGAGGAAAAGCTTCAAAGATTTTGGATAAGAATATGTTGGGTTTTTTTTTTTTTAATTTGTGCCTTATCCAACAAACTCAAATTTAATTTACAGCATCTAAAGGAATGTTATATGAGAGTAAGATTGGAAGAACCAACACTGAATTCACTTGGCTGCTCATTTAAGTGATCATTCCTGCAATTCTTATGCAAGTATTAAAGCATCTTAAATGTTTGCTCTTTTCTTTGGTTCTCTTGTTCAAGCTGTCCTTGAAATTCATAGAATTACAGAATAGCTTGGATTGGAAAGGACCTTAAAGATCATCTAGTTCCAACCTCCTTGCCATGGGCAAGGATGCCTTCCACTTAGACCAGGTTGCTCAGAGCTCTATCCAGCCTGGCCTTGAACACTTCCAGGAATGGGGCATTGCAACTTCTCTGGGACACTGGTGCCAGTCCCTCACCACCCTCACAGTAAAGAATTTCTTCCCAACATCTAACCTAAACCTACTTTCTTTCAGTTTGAAGCCATTCCCCCTTGTCCTGTCACCCCCTGCTCTTGTAAAAAATCATTTTCCATCTTTCTTGTCCATCCAGCTCCCTTCAGGTACTGACAATTAGGTCACATCATCTCTGCTCCAGGCTGAACAACCCCAATTCTCTCAGCCTTTCCTCCCAGGAGAGGAAGTCCATCTCTCTGGTCATCCTGGTGTCCCTTCTCTGAACTCACTCCAACAGGTCAATGTCCTTCCTGTGCTGGGGATCCCAGAGCTGGATGCAGCACTCCGGGTGGGGTCTCACAAGACTGGAGCAGAAAGGCAGAGGAGGAGACAAATTCAACAAGAACTTTAAAAAAGTAAAAGGCTGTTGGCTTTAATGGCTTGTCTAGCTGACATCTCTGTGACGGTTTTGGTAGTATTAATGCAAGATGAATATTTGCAGGGGGTTGTGGTTGGTGTGTTGCTTGTTGAGGCAGGGGGAGTAATTTTACATAGATAAACCTGGCAAATTCATGTTGGAAAACCAAATGCATTTTTCTGGCTGAAATGCTACCCTTCATTGAATTT
Organism: Leptocoma aspasia; assembly: GCA_013399835.1. NCBI lineage: Eukaryota > Metazoa > Chordata > Aves > Passeriformes > Nectariniidae > Leptocoma > Leptocoma aspasia. The sequence continues at coordinate 364,820 of VXAX01000269.1, forward strand.
TCTTTTGATGAAGTCATCTTTGATGTAATAAATCAAATAAGGAAACAAGAAACATGACAGATTCCTCTATCATGTAAATAAAAGTGGTTCTGCTCTCAGCACACACGGAGGGTTGCAGAGTCTGGGCCACCTTTCAGCAGGTGGACAACCAGGATGTCTTCTGCTGTCACTGCCATTATTTAGAAGATGAAAAGCTCAGTCTGATGTTTTGTGAGTCCTGTAGGGCTGCTCTGATGGACGAAGTATCAGAGCTGAGAGAGGGGGTCACTGCAGCCTGTCTGTGCTTGCACCTGCAAGCGTGTGTGTGTGTGCCCCTGCTGAAGGGTGTGGGTGGGCAGTAGGTGCATCCTCCTCTGCAGTGCCATGCTCGGTTTCCCTGGCTTGGTGTTCAGACAATGAGGTAAATAAAAACTGTGTAGACTTTTGTATTTATATCCTTGTGATCTCCTATTGTTTTTAAAAGCTGGGGTTTTTTTTAGGCTATTCAAACCCAGATTTTCTTCTGGAGCTTCACCAAAATTGCAGGTGGATGTTTGAGCTAATTTCTCATCAGTTACAGAACTTAGTTTTTTCATAAACTCTGTATGAGTTTCAGTGCTAAACTGCTTGATTTTGTGGTTCATTCTAATGCTTTTAATGAAGTAGTACTTTGCTGTGACCTTTCCCACTCTTTCTTTGTCCTTGTCCTTTAAATGTGATGGAATTTCTGGAGATATAGTCAGCCCTTTTATTAAGGGAGTATTAAAATGAAGAATTTTCTCTGGAGGTTTTTCTTCTTATGTAAAAAGATACTGCAAATGACATTTGGACTCTCCATAAGTGCAATGAGACTAATTTTTTTTTAATCTCACATGATGAAAGACAAATAACTGAACAGTGCTATTATAAATTATGTGATCTTTATATGCTTAAATAAAGGCATTCTGCACGCTTTACCTTGACAAAGCTTTTGCTGCCTTCCTGGCAAACCTTGGCTAGTCAAAATTGGGCTTGTGATCACAGACTAATATCCTCCTCATAGATGATGCCTTCTGGAATTACACCACTCTTGGGAGGTCTCAATGATCACAGAAGAGTGATTCTACTGCCTTTACAGCATGGTGCACGCCAGACACTTAAGAATGGAATTTCAAAGCCTGAGTCAATTTCACCCTTTGTCTTAAAGTGATTGGAGAATCTTTTCAAAGGCTTATCTTTATAATAGTGTTGTAAATACATAACATAGATTGATAGAATTAGAAAAAAAAAACAAGTTAGAAAAAACAATTTATTAAGTAATATCATATAAATAACTTGTTACAAAAATCAATTTGCAAAAAAGCAAATTCACTCTGTCTGTGAGAAATTGTTGTTCAAATTGGTTTCTCATCAAATCCTTAAATTTCATTTTCCCCTGTCCCCCCAACCCCCAAAAAAGAAGCCAATACAGTGAACAGGAAATATAAGGGAGAGAGTGCACACTTTCCATCTGACAAAAACAAATTGCCCATCCACGCTGCAGAAGAGATAATCATTCCAGCATGGCTCCCTTTGCAACACAGGGAAGTTCTAGGTGTAAACCTCTTGGGTGACAAAATCGTCACCCACAAATGTCCCTCTCTGCTGAGCAATGACAGATCCATCCAATGCTGAGGCTCCCTTGGCACAACCAGGGGATGACATCATGAGAGACTGCGTGGCTGGAGTATGCCAGCAAGTAAATCTTCCCAGGTGGAGGCATCATTTTCAATTTATGCTTGGAAGTATTTTTAATTAAAAAAAAAATCAATACCAAAAAGCATTTATTTTAAAGGGTTTAAAAAAATCACAAATTGCAATAGGGGTTTGCCAGATTGATTTTGCTCAGTAACACAGTTAAGATGCACATAGCATTTATTATAAGGCCTTTCTTTTAAGTTTAATTTTTTCAAAGCCATGAAAGTAATCACAGAATTAAAACAGTACAGTGATTCTGAAGAGTTTTTTATGTGTCAAAATCCAGAACGATTTTGTGTTTGCAATGTTCTTTCTTTATTGTGTTCACCTGAATGCTTAATAGTTCTATAAGTTTGTATCTTTAATAAACACCAAAGTAATAGATCATAGAAAACTAAAAGCTCATAGAAAGTGTCTCCAAGTATATTTACATAAATAGTGCAGTCTCATAGGAAAAGTCAAAAGCCCATGGGAATGGGAAGGATTTCTCTATATGCTGGACTTATGCCTTATTTGTCAAATTGACTGTGGTAGGAGAAATTTAAACATAGCAGCTCCTTTTAATTTTTTTTCTTTTTTTTTTTTTTTTGTTTTCCTTTTAAAATTTATTTTTAAAGAAAGCAAAAGATACATGAAAAAAAGGGATAAGGGCAGGTTCTGTAAAATCTCCTTTGAACTACACGCAAGATGATAGCTTTGTGGCTTTTAATTGCCATGGACCTGCCTTGCATATGACTGACTACCTCCCCTCACCCCCCCATGCAATTCACCTCCTGTTCTTCCTGAAATGCTCAGTTCTCTGACACTTGTACTTCCTATAACCCCAGCCACGCCTTTTGGATACCTACCACTGAATTTTATGAACTGTTCAGGAAACTGTTTTAGTGTATGACAAACACAAGTCTGGGCTCAAAAGTGTAATATTGCAAAATGATGGGCAGGATCAAGATTGTTTCAGCTGGCTTAAATAAAACTGCTGAGGGCAGAGACTGGTATTAAAGCATTGTGTTGGAGTTCTGTGTTTTTCTGTCTTTCTGGAGCAATGCACGAGTCTGTACACATTAAATATGCTTTTGTTCCTCTTTAAGAACACAACCAATCTCTGAGAAAAGAACTCTTTGTAAAGACTGAACTGAAAGCAAAAAATATTGTGGTTTTGACATTTTTTGGATGAGGCTGCTGTTTCAAAGGTGTAGATGGGTTGGAAAAATCCTACCTTTCACAGCTTATGACATAGTTCATACTGGAAGTAGCATAATGACTGTTACTTTGTCAGCTCTCATTTGCTGAGGAAGCTCAAACTGCAAAATTAATTGAAATGCAAATGGGCAGGGGATGGCAGCATCCATTTGGGACAATGGTCTTCTGAAAGACTTCAGTACTTCTCGTAGAAAAAGGAAATATGGAGAGACCTTTCTAACAGATGGTGGCAGGTAGAACTAACACAGTGGTGCTTGCAGAGTTACCTGCTCAAAACCACTGTCAGGAATTCACCCTGCAGAAGACCATCAAGATTGTTCTGCTGCAGAAATTTAGCACTTGTCTTTCTTTCCGAGAGATCTACATGGAAACAGCCTGGATTTAAGTTGCTTGGTCTAAAAAGATGTCTTTCTCCCCATCCATGCAGATCTCCCTCTGGGGTGTCAGGAAACCTGAAAGTGTTAGAAGTCCACTGTTGGTTCTGCTCAACATGGATAATTTTGGTTTTGAAACTGTGCATGTGTAGACATATATTTCTAAAGCCATTTCTCTCTGCTATACATCTCTATGACTGTTCTGGGTTTTATGGTACTGCAGATGCTCATTTTCTTGGTTTTGTGGGATGTTCTTTTTTTTTGTTTTTATAACAGAGAAATGGAAAAGCTGTAACTTGTAATGTAGACTACTATTTCCTAAAGTGGATTATTTGAAGGTTGCCTTTTCCATTCACATTTAACAGTGAAGAAACACCTGAAGCAAGACCAGAAGAATATGTTTCCTAGGAAAAATTTAGAAAATATTTCTGTTGGTACAGGTGACGTATTCTTCTACTACCTATCTTTTCCAGCACATTTTTAACAGAAATAACTGAAAAACACAGATAATTTGGTTTTCTCATGGTTAGACACAACTCCATCTATGTCAGGTTTGGGAACACATCTCAGTCCCATGATGCTTCTGGTAGAGCCTTGTGCAGAGCTCTCTGCAAGTCTTTGCCTCAGCTCTCTTCCAAGCACAGACAGATGTCCTGGAACAGCTGCACTGGAGGCATGGGCTGCTGTGTCTCCCTACACTGGTGCTGTTGTGGGATAGAACTGGATTTAACCTGAAGCAGCTCTCCTGGGGTAAAAAACCACCCCAGCAAACACAAAACAAAAACAACTCCCCACCAGTTTTCTGGGGTAAAATTACTCTCTTAGGAGTTGAGATGAAATAGTTACTGTAGAAACCTTATTCCATTTCAAGTGTAGAGATGTTATTGTTCTGCAGCAGCATGGCTGGCATAGGCTACCAGGTCCCTGTTTCATGTTGACTCCACTGAATTCCTTGGCATCTTTTAATATGTTTCCTGTTGTTAGGTCATATGCTTTCCCAAATTAAAAGCCAACTGCATTTTTATCTCTCTGCCTGGCTTAGCTACACTGCCTAATATTTCTTCTTCTGAAATAGGTGTGGTTGTAAGAAGAGCAGGCTTAAAACAGCCTTGAAAGCCACTTCATAGCCCATAGTCCAACAACTGGTTATCTACAAATGACAATTGTAGCACTGTGTGAAAGCATTGTTAAATATTCATTTCTATAATCTAGCACACCACCATGCAACAAAGTGCAAAGAAATACTACTGCAAAGTTTTGTATTCACTGTAATATGGCACTTTCGATATTTAGAATGCAGTACTGATTTTATAAATTGCACTTTGTGGTACTGCCAAGCAAGAAGAAAAGAAAGACTTGAACTCTCCTTGCTGTGTGAGATGCTAAATCTGTTTAATTTGCAGAAAAAAAATAGACCTTAAAACCTAGATGCATAAATAATAATTTGGATGCAATTTTGCCTCAAATTTTCTTGGAGGAATGCATTTGCTATTCAGGCACCATATTTGTGGTGACATAACATAATTTTATGTATATAATATATTTACATAACAGGCACGAGTAGCCACTCTATTATTTACTGTGTCACTCAATGGACAAGATAAAACCAGCTTTGAATTAAAAGGAAAAAAAACCCAAACCAACCTAAAACTTGCACTTGGACTGCTAATAACAATCACTAAATCAGACATAATCACTGTACAAACATAGGAAAATAGTTACAAGGAGTTCACTGATCCTCCTGTCTCATTATCCCACCCAAGAAGTGACTAATGCAGGCTGCTGACTTGCAGGGTGGCCCAGCCCCTTCAGGGCACCAGGGCTGTCTTCAGCCAAGAGCCACCAACTCCCTCTTCCCAGTGAGCTGGAGGTGGCTTGCAGGGCTGAACCCCTGTGTGGCTTCACAGCCACCTCTGCCATCCCCCCCCACACCAATCTGTTTCCTTGAGGCTTAAGGAAGGGAAGGGACAGTTTGCTGGCTCACTTTGGGCATCCAGCTGGATTCTGAGATTGGGGCTATTTGCTGGAGGCAGCCCCAGAGTGAAGGGTGAGAGAGGGATGTGTTAGGAAGCCACTGGGAAGAGCCCCTGGAGGGATGTGCTGGCCTCACTGACAGTGTGTGAGGGGTGCAGCCCGAAGTGAGGGACCTGTGGCAGGTGGTGCTGAGCATCTGCTGCTCCTCCACATATCTGAAATCCAGATGGTCTCTCCTGTCTGCCAGAGCCAGCTTTTGGACAGATTGCTTCCTAGGAGTTCTAATTTCAAGGAAGCCATGAAGAGCTAGGCTTTTAGCATCTTAAATTACTTAGGGGCCCTGAAGAGGACATAATATGGCTCTAGCCATGACATTGCCATTATGATGGGTGCAACAGCTCAGCCCCTCGCTAAGATGGAATTGGGAACCACACTCTGGTGGACTTAAACACTCTGAGAGGCCTCCACCAGGGAGGTTGAGGGCTCTGGACCCTTGGAAACCCTGGGCTCCTCTGCTCTGAAAGCATCCAATCTATAGAGCTGGGCATCTGCAAGCCATTAGCTGCTGTGCCCTGCACCTACAGGTGTGCAGTGCTCAGAGTCCTTTCCTGCCCAGCCAGGGCTGCAGCATGGCTGGCTCATCCTCTTTGCTCCGAGCTGGTCCACAAAACCTAAAATTCTGTGATTGTGGTTCTAAAAGGCTAATACTTGGGACACTTACTGCTCTCTTAAACTCACAAGGAGTAATGAATTCCAGGAATTAATTTTTAATTGCTCTTAGTTTTCTCTTTATTAACTTTTTTCTCATCTCTCTTTATTTCTGGAGTAAATTGCAGCTGTTTAATTTTCAAAATGATTCATTTAAAATTTGGGGAAGGAGGAAAATAGATCCATTCCTGTAATTCTGCTATTAAATACTGTTTCATGAAATAAATTAGAATTGTTACACATGAGGTATTGTAAAAATTCTTTCTTTCCTTGGCACAGTGCCATGGGCTGGTTCCCTACTTTGGGACACAGGGAGGTGTTTAACTCCTGGAATCGGATATGCCCCATGGCAACCCCTTAGGGTTTTCTCCAGAGAGCCTCTCCTAGATGTCTGGGTTTGAAGAGCAGCCACTACATGTTTGAAAAACCAACGGAAATACTGAGTGGTGTGCAAGCTATGAAGAAAACTGTTTTGGCCCAAGATTATGGCAACTTCCCCCACTCCACACCTGGACAAAAATTACTTATCTTGGCAAAGCAGATAAACACACACAGAGAAACTTCTGGTTAAAATTTTACCTTTTGATGAAGTCTTTAACAACCCTGACTGTGTAGTTTATTTTAAAAAAATGAGTTATAATTATAAACCCCCCTTTTCAGGCCACTGGAATGACCATTAATTCCCACTTATTTGTTTATTCAGGGCTTGAGTCTGGAAGAAAAAAAAAGGAAACAACTACCCAAAAGTGTGAAAAATTACTTCCTCTGGCAGAATGCCAGTGTTTTCCATTTCTAAAGCATTTTCCAAACGTCTTACGTAGTTCTTGCAACATCCTGATGAGGTAGGCATTATTTCCCCATTTTACAGATAGCCAAACTGGGCAAAGAGTCAGTCAGGAATCCACCCCGGACATCCAGGCAGAGAAGATCAGGACAAAAAAAGCACTTTCCTCCTCTGCAGTTGCTCCTTTTGCCCCAGAGGGTGGCAGTCACCTTGAGGTCACTCCTCCCCACGTGCACATGAGAACAGGGAGGAGTAGCTGGATACGAACACCCTGACTCCAATGTCTCCAGGACAGTGGCCATCACTGAACTGATGTGCAGGTGGAGGCCGACTGAGGAAGTGCAAACAAAAGCACAGTTATGATCTGTTCCTTCCTCCAAGTCATGACCTAATCTGGAGCTGGATTTGATGACTTTCCCTGTATCGCAAAGCAAGCCTGGGTTAGAATGGGGAAACCATCTAAGAATTATTATTATATTGGGGCTACTGACCACACACACGTGCACACACACACATCTCTCCAGCAATGCTAGGTCCAAAGAATATATACAGAGCAGTCAATGAACTATATATATGTGTGTGTTAGTATGATTCAGTGCAATGGGGAAATGGTGAGTTCTAGAGAAACACTCAGGTTTAAATGACCATTAAGCCTCTCTACCCTCATCATGAGTAAAATGCGTGCTTGATGTTCTTTTCTCAGCTTACTCTACTTGTATAATAAACCTTCATTCCATCACCACTACTTTTGACTATAATACATAGGGTAAACTAGGGTACCTCATTACATTGGGATGTGCAATACACAATCGACAGAGCAGTTGTCTGAGCTGAATAGTCTGAATACAAGTAAAAAGCAAGTGAGCTTAAACAGTAATATATTCCAATTTACAATATAAGCAGAACAAGTAAAAATATTGCTCCCCATCTGATCCTTTTTTTTCCCTCCACTACTGCTGTGCCTGTAAGATTGGCTTGGTAAACTGGATGCACTCAAAAAATAAGGATTTTGCCTCTTGGAAGCTCATAAAATGATACTATAGAAAGTTTTCTGATGGCTAACCCACACAGACTGCAGTCATTAGACAATTCAAATGGGTAGAATAGAGAACCCTTTCAAACAGCTGTGGAGAAACAGAAAGAAATAGCCACTTCACATATCCCAATGCTGTTTCTGGGAATGAGGAACAGAAATAAAAGAGAAAAAAAAAAAAAAAGACAACATATTAAGAGTCTTTGTCACTGTCCATTGAGCCATACATATCTGCCAGCTTTTTAAACCGAGGTCCCCAGTCACTGAGGTAATCATAGTCCTGATCTCCGTCCGTAGTCACCGACTCCAAGGAGCTGAGGGACTCGGCCACGGAACCATTACCTTCGTACGCGTAGGTTGCTAATGAGTCATACGGGGGTGCTGTTGGATCTGTATCATTTTCCTTTAACCTTTGGTTAATGAAATCTCTGACATCCGTGTTATCTCGCGCTGTTGCAGTCCGCCGCGGCATAAAAAGCGTTTCTGGCACAATGTCTCTGCGTAATTTGTTATCATCTATGGCTTCGGGATTCCTCAGCGTGCCAATATCAAACGCCTGGGTGTCTTCCTCTCCACCTCCTTCATCGTTATAACTGACAATGTTGTCTCTGATGTCTTCTTTGGAAATTATCAAAGGCTCTTTTTTCCGCTGCCGTCTCAGTGCTGCAAACAGCACCACAGTAACTGCAAACAAAAACAACAGTGAAAGAGAAAGGGAAAGGAGGTTAATCCCCAACTCCATTAAAGCCCAGGAGAAATGCTGCACCTCTGCCTGAGCTTGAAGTTTGAGAAGATGTTTTGAAAAACTGAAAATGTGCACATCAGATTTTCAAGCTGCGCTTGCTCTGCCTGTGAGTTCCTTGGGAGATGAAATGGCATGGATGCACAGAAGAAAGGAGATGTCAAGCTTGTAGGAAGCCAAGCAGAGTGTCTTTTTGCTGGTAGGCACTTTGTTACCCAGAGCCATACACTAATTTTTTCACCTTGAGAACAGAACTAGTTTAATGAAAGCTGGGAAGGAAGAAACACTTTCTCCAGAACAAGTTACAGTTATTTATGTTGGACCCCTTGGACAATATGCAACTTCAGCTATGGACAAGGATGGTATCTACTGATCTTAGCAATGCTGAATTTCAAGATAAATAAATCTATCCTCCTCTGGGAAAAAAAGTTTGGAATATGGAGTGGATTTTCAGCCAGTACAAAGTCTGAGTATTATTAACTTTCCTGGAATGTTTTTACAATGTACATCACCTTGAAAAGTACATAAATAAAATAATGGATTGATGAGACATAATTAAGGTATTTATTTAATGCGACAAAGGCAGATTTCTAGAACATATTTTATGTCTTTCATTTTAAAGTGTGTGTTTGCATACACATATATTTCATTTATTTGGAGGGAAGGAATTCTTTCCATGACCCTGATGCAAGTTTTAATATTTTTACTCAGTAATGATTTTCAGTAGTGATGGAGAAGTGGACACAGAGTGTGGAAAGGGATATGGTCAACACTTTCCTATAGAAGCTAGTTTCAGATTTCTTAGCTGGATTCTACATTAAAATGTAAATGGCTGAATATCGACAAATGAACAGTAGCAAGGAGCAGGGATGTATTTCTGCTGTCAGTGTTGCTTTGGTAGTCTGAGGTCTGCAGTGCCCAGCATTTCAGCTCTGCTGTGCAAACTCCAGGGAAGGACATATCTTGCTGTCTTTACAGTATTTCATAGCAAAGCAAAGCAGAAATGCCTAAACCCATTGATGTGAGATGATAAGGTGGATCACAATGATCCTTCATATCAGCTTTGCTTCTAAAATGGTGTGTGAGTCAAGCACAGTAACTGTTAATGATTTTTTTTTCAGTCCTTTCCTCAGTTGTAACCTTTTAAGGTCAACATCAAGGACTAAGGGTGTCCCCAACCCAAAACTTTATTCCATTGAGCCTTATCATTCTTGACAGACAAATTCTGGTGAGTTTTTCCTTTTGGTCAGGGGAGGTGGTTGTTTTTTGTTTGTTTGTTGTTTGTTTGTTTTGGTTGGATTTTTGGTGGTTTTTGTTTGTTTGTTTGTTTGTTTGATTTGGTAGGTTGTTTTTTTTAAATAGTGAGTTCCCCTGCAGGATTGCTTAGAGCAAAATACTGTCTGTAGGTGTGCCTGAGCATCTTGTAGATTGACTATGGAAGGTCACCAAAAAGACAGGATAAAGTAGGAAAATGCTGTGTCTTACCACAGGAATACTGTGAATAAGGAAGAACATCTGTCAATATGAGTTGAAAGGAAACGGATGGTGAAGTGGAAGGATTAGGAGAGGTGGTTCAGATTGCATTAGGATCTCAGCCTAATGATGAGGATTTATTTATGGTGTCAAAGAAAGGTCCTAGTTTGAGTGATGCTTCTTTGTGCTGCTGTACAAAAATGCAGTTAGAGACAATTGCTCTCTGTGGCACTGCGTGGAAGGACTGGTGAAAGGTGTATATGAAAGAAGAGAGATAGCTGGAGAACATTTTGGAGAACTTGAAAAACATGATGTCAATTTGGAATGGGCTTCTGGAACAGTGACTGGCAGAACGGTCTGAGGAGCGTAGGAATGATAGAGTTTACATCAATGAGTTGCTGCAGTATCTCATTACAAAAACAGTGTTACAGAGAACACGCAAGGATGAGGCTTGGATAAATATATCACATGTCTGAAACGTGGATTTTACTGCTTTGTGCTGAACTTGCAGGAAAAAGATTGCATCATAAGCTACATGTTGAAGTACACCGTCTTTATTTGCATGTCTGTGTTCAGCAGTATCTGAAACCTCCTGATAAGATTAAAACTCACTTTATTACTCAAACTGCATATAAACCTAGCAATTCACGGGCACTTTTTGTTGCTGCTAAACTTTGAGCTGTGGTTCAGGTCTGCCCAGTGTATTGTTTTTCACTCAGTAGTGGTTGCACATTCAAACCCTGCAACCAACCTGAAAATAGAAAATTATATAGCTGAGTTAATTGAAAATCTGCTTATGGTGCATGGTGGCATGAGCAGTAATTGACATAAAGTGCTGCTTAGCACACAGAATCAATTATTTTCGATTGACATAAAACAGGAAATCGTTTAATGTCAGATTGATATTAATGAGCACAGTTGTACTAACGAGTGCAAGACTACCTGCAGCATTACATTACTTTTTCTGGTAAGGAACTTAATACAAAGTGAGCTCAGCCCTTGGGGACAATGATACCATGTTTTGAAAAATGAATTTAATGGTGAATTAAAGATCAGATTGTTATTGTGGGAATCTTTTCTGAAAATGAGATAGAGCTTATTTGAGCAAGCCATGACTGTATTGTTAGAGTCTGAGAACCACAACCTCATCTTCTACTCATTACTGGAGAGGGAAATTTCGCTAAAAGTAAAGATCAGGATGACTCTGCAGTGGTGAGAACCATGTCCAAGGAAGATAGGAGTATGGTAAAAGGCAGTAGAATCATGAAGGAAACATTTTGTCCCCTGCCTGACCCTACTGCTGTGAAATTGGTTTGACTCCCTTCTTTCCTCCTAACATCCTAATAACATCTCCCAGAGAACAGCCTATGTTGTATTGTAGAGTTGTCCCCAGATGAACAGGCACAGATAATGGCTGAGTGACCAACCATCTCTGTTTGCAGTACAAGAGGGGTGGAACCTGACAGGTATGAGAGAGGTGTTCCAAATTGTCCTTATTTCTATATATATATATATATCTATAAAAAGTTGACCACCTGTGAGTGCCATAGCCAGAGCCCTCTGCACATCCTCCACACTTAGGATCCAACCTCTTTGTAACAGTGGCTGAAATGGAGGACCCTGCAGCCTTTGAGAGAGTCCCTCAGTATCATTCAGCATCCTTTTCCAACACAAAAAAAGCACTGAGACTTTTTTCTCCTCAGTTTAGAAACAGAAAGTTAATTCTTCAAAACTAAGTTATCTGCCCTCTTTCTGTGGTCAACAGAAAGGGATGGACACCTGCAGAGGGTTATGAGTAATGTGTCTGGTTGTCCTCAGACATTGATAAAAGATGGGATGGGATGGGATGGGATGGGATGGNTGGAAGGACTGGTGAAAGGTGTATATGAAAGAAGAGAGATAGCTGGAGAACATTTTGGAGAACTTGAAAAACATGATGTCAATTTGGAATGGGCTTCTGGAACAGTGACTGGCAGAACGGTCTGAGGAGCGTAGGAATGATAGAGTTTACATCAATGAGTTGCTGCAGTATCTCATTACAAAAACAGTGTTACAGAGAACACGCAAGGATGAGGCTTGGATAAATATATCACATGTCTGAAACGTGGATTTTACTGCTTTGTGCTGAACTTGCAGGAAAAAGATTGCATCATAAGCTACATGTTGAAGTACACCGTCTTTATTTGCATGTCTGTGTTCAGCAGTATCTGAAACCTCCTGATAAGATTAAAACTCACTTTATTACTCAAACTGCATATAAACCTAGCAATTCACGGGCACTTTTTGTTGCTGCTAAACTTTGAGCTGTGGTTCAGGTCTGCCCAGTGTATTGTTTTTCACTCAGTAGTGGTTGCACATTCAAACCCTGCAACCAACCTGAAAATAGAAAATTATATAGCTGAGTTAATTGAAAATCTGCTTATGGTGCATGGTGGCATGAGCAGTAATTGACATAAAGTGCTGCTTAGCACACAGAATCAATTATTTTCGATTGACATAAAACAGGAAATCGTTTAATGTCAGATTGATATTAATGAGCACAGTTGTACTAACGAGTGCAAGACTACCTGCAGCATTACATTACTTTTTCTGGTAAGGAACTTAATACAAAGTGAGCTCAGCCCTTGGGGACAATGATACCATGTTTTGAAAAATGAATTTAATGGTGAATTAAAGATCAGATTGTTATTGTGGGAATCTTTTCTGAAAATGAGATAGAGCTTATTTGAGCAAGCCATGACTGTATTGTTAGAGTCTGAGAACCACAACCTCATCTTCTACTCATTACTGGAGAGGGAAATTTCGCTAAAAGTAAAGATCAGGATGACTCTGCAGTGGTGAGAACCATGTCCAAGGAAGATAGGAGTATGGTAAAAGGCAGTAGAATCATGAAGGAAACATTTTGTCCCCTGCCTGACCCTACTGCTGTGAAATTGGTTTGACTCCCTTCTTTCCTCCTAACATCCTAATAACATCTCCCAGAGAACAGCCTATGTTGTATTGTAGAGTTGTCCCCAGATGAACAGGCACAGATAATGGCTGAGTGACCAACCATCTCTGTTTGCAGTACAAGAGGGGTGGAACCTGACAGGTATGAGAGAGGTGTTCCAAATTGTCCTTATTTCTATATATATATATATATCTATAAAAAGTTGNCACCCCATCTGTAGAAGCCCTCAGAAGAGGAAATACAATAATATATGTACAGGATAAGACAATGATGTCTTTAGTTTGCCTTTGTCCTAGTCTTGGAATAATCATTATAGCAACCCAAAATGACCATGAAAGGAACAAAATGTCCCTGAGCTACTTACCGAGTAATATAATGATGCAGAGAAGAATGGCAATAAGAGCCCCAGTGCTAAGACCAGTAGGATGAATCAAGGCTTCCGCATTACAGGACAGCATCTTTCCTCGATGGTCACAAGCACACACTCGGATAGTCACCGTTTCAGTGCTGCTCTGGATGGGGTAATCATTGTCTGATATTACCACTGGCAAGAAGTAGGTACTTGTTTCATGCCGGTTATATCTGGTTTTTCGAGTGAAAATACCTGCTGTGTTGTCTGGAAACACAAAGCATGCATTAAATCTTCATCTGAAGACTGAAAGCAAGGATAAGATAATAAAGAAAAGTCTTCCTAGAAATTCACCTCTGTTGTCCTGTAGTGTAAAGTTTGAGCTGCTGGCTGCCTCGGGAGCTAAGGAGAATGAAAACTGATGTCCATTGTAAGAGTCATCTTTATCAACAGCACTTAATGTTTGTATCAGCTGAAACAATAAGAACAAAATTATCACCTAAGTCACTGAACTTTATATTTATTTACGTACTCTAAAAAAAACTGTAAAAGCAATCTTTTGTATTAATTTTTTTCTTCTGCTTCAAGGCAGATGATGTTGCTATGGTGAGCTCAAGAAAAGTCATCCACATGCTGCTGCTGATGTTTGGGGTCACCATACTGTTATATCCTATACCATCAGGGAGTGACATAATGAATTTGAAAGCTGGCAGGAAAATCATGCTGATTTCACCAGAAGGCTTGGGTTAGTGCCACTGCAGATGGGTAGGAAACCTTTGCATGTGACAAGGAATAGAGATGAAAGGTGAGACAGTCCAAGCTGAATTTGTATTTATCTACCCAAATCTCATGTCACAGAAATTGTTTGGCTGAATCTTCCAAATCATCTGCGACTTTGAACTACTGCACAACAGGAGTAGTAGACTGAGAGTTATCTAGCAGGATATAGCTGTATCGCAGACAGGACCTGTAGCATTTACAGACACAAAATTGAAGGAAACAGTGGAGGTGCCTGAGTAAAGCAAAGGATGAAAGAATGACAATAAATCAGGGATAACAAGGTGCAGTACAGAAAATAACATTCAAAAACATACTGTCATGTCATCTGGAAGAATACTGAGTGAAATCAGATACTGTGCAGCCACTGTTTAATTTTGCAATTAAGTTTGATGCAATGCAAAGTACACCGCTTGATGAAGTAATGCAAGAGTAGTAGCAAAACTAATTTAATTTGGAATATTTTCTTAGAATGAGCAGACAACACACCTGTTCTGCCTTTGCGTTTTCACAGACGAAGGTCTCGTAAAACATGGCAAACTCTGGAGCGTTGTCATTTACATCCAAGACCTTAATGAACACTGGGACACGGCTGCTTTGTTTTGGGTTGTCTGAAATGGCAAAACCAGAACAGAGATTTTATTTAGCCCAGTTACTGACTCAATGCAGTGGAAGAAAAGGACAGACTTGGAGGCTCATTTCCTTAATTCTTCTCACTCAGAGCACTTCACTTACATTCTGTTGATTTCATTCTGTGAATGCATTATGGGATGAATGCAGTATCATTACTCTAATTCTATGTAAACTATAGAGTTAAGATGGAGTAGGAGTCCAGGATTTATAAATTCCTTTGATCATTCCAAGTGTGATTATGAATGTATGTGTGATATACGGAAATATAATACCGGAACTAAATTAAATATATTTATTAGCCTGACTGATACTGTTGGGTGGCAGTGAAATATCTAGAATATATTCCCTTCCTTAGCTTTCTAACAGGAAGAGTAATGAGGATGAGATTGAGTGGGTTTTTTCTTCTCCACTTGTTAAATATAATACTCTCTGCCCTACAAATCTTACGGCACAGTTCCTTAAGCTACCATGATTATCATTATTTTATAGAACTAGTAACTGCAGATGTGATCACAGATGCTTTCTAACCTGTTGTGAATTGTTTTGTCTGATGTTCTAGAGTAAATACTGAAGTGTATCAGCTGAAAAACATAAACTCTATATAGAACCTGCAGATCCCCCTATGTAAACAATCTTTTTTTTTCCCTATAAGGACTGCATAGTGCCAAGAGACTGAAATTGACAAAGATATTCCTGAGCATAGAATATTAATAAAAAAACTGTCATCTTTCTGAATTAAAAAAAAACCATCTGGAAGCACACCATACTGGATAGACCATTCCTTTTCTTACTGGAAGGAGACAGGCTTTAGTCAAAATGATATGCAGAATAAGGAAGAAAAGCAGTGGCAGTAACCTTGCCTAGAGCCATGCATGGTGAAATAGGCGAGATTCTGAGGCAAAACATCACAGCATAATAACCACTGACTCCTAAAATGTACAAGATCTGATCCCAAAGAAATTTGTCATCTCTAATTGAAAGAAACCCAAGAGAGACTGCCACTGATCTCTCTCCCTTGTGCTCCACATCACACAATATCAGCCTAGGAGTATGTGGGTATGGGAATGTGAGAGACAGAAGTCTGTGGAAAAGACTATGATTAAGATAATATATTTTAAAATAAATACCTTCCCCTCTCCTACATGAAGGCTCATACTGAATTTTCCTATGTTGATTTCCTACCCACGTTAATATGCTTTATCAATGCATTTTAACCTATGATTTAAGTGAAAAAATAGTGCAATAAAATACAGCAGATCTAAGTCTCTATATTCTCCTACAAACATTCATTATAGTAGCTTTTTGGTTTTATTATTATATTTATTCATTATAGTAGCTTCTATTTATTCATTATAGTAGCTTGTTGACTTTAATAAAAGTCCTATTAATGTGTTTATCTTCCTTTTATAAATGTGAAAATGCTTTCTCCAAAATTGGCACTGCTTATTTGTATTACAGAGCTCAGTCATTTGGACAAAATATTGTGTTTTAAGGCTCCACAGTCCCACTGAAGTTAATGTGATTCCATTAGGAATAAACCTTTTTCTAATATCTGCCATTGGACTAAATTCATTCGATGTATAAAATAACAGTTTATGTATAATATGGACTAGGCTGAATTCTTTGCTAAAATACATCAATAAAAGAGTTGAATTTTTATAACAGACAGAAATCAAAGGTATTCATTTGAAGTCACAGGACTATTGGCAAGACTATTTTGTAGGGCATATTTTTCTAACAAATACATTCAAATATATTGGCAAACATGTTTCTTCTCCTCTAAAGAAGGAGAATTGTTTTCTTTCCTGCTTTTTAAACCTAAACCTACATATTTTCATTTTACTTCTAGGTGCTTAAGGTTCTCACAATTTAAAATCATACTGTAATAAACAGAAGCTTCATATAAACTCTAGGCTCTATGAACATATGCCTCTTCTCTGATTTAATGGAAATCAATATACATCTTTAAGTCTTTTTTTTTTGGATATTTTCTGTCATCATCTTTCAAATTACTTGTGCAAATTAATTCATGTAGGTTAATTTTTTTGCATTATCCTTTAATTACTGCTGGGCTCCATCTCCATAGACTCAACAAACTGCTTAAATCTATTTCTTTGTATAGGGATATGTTTTCTGCTGAGCCAGCAATAAAACTGTTAGAGTGGTGGTTTTTTTTTTCCAGAATACAGCCTCAAAGTCTTGCCAATGTTTGACTTACCCATAAGAGTTAAGTAACAAATATTTAAAAACACTCAGGGAATTGTCTTTGGTAAATCAGCTGTAATTCTGCAGCTGTGCCTCACTAGACCTGTGTCCCGTTTTAGTGCCAGTTTGCTGTCTGACTGTGGCAGATGTACTGACCCGGGGTTTCACCAACTATTTATGTGCAGCAGTCACAGCCTGATTGATTCTCTGGGCTGCTGAGCAATTGCAGCTCGTACTGGTGAAAAAGGAGAATGTTAAGAACTGGAGCAATCTACACTTGCTGACAATTCTAGACAAAGGCAAAACAACTTCTGTATCTTTTTTTTTTTTTACTCTAAAACCAAATCAAGAGCAGTCATCACTGAAAGGTGTTTCTCTTCATGATTTTATAATTTTTTTTTTTCCTATATCAAAGGGAGCACTCACCCATTTGAAGGTGTATGCTGCCTGTAACCTGACTGGATATTTTTTTTAGATTACTTCAGTGAAATATACTTAGAGCTTGATGAGATAATGTCACTGAGAGTAATAAATGATTCTATGGAATTTAGTGGAATGGAACTTTAAGTAGCCTTCCTAGAAATTTCTGGGTTTGCCAGGAACCATAACCAGTGGTACTTTCCAGTCTAGTCTATTGAGACTAAAATTAGTGAAGTGTCCTGGATCAGAAAAGTACATTTCAACCAAAAAAAAATTGCCCTTGGAAGACATCTAGCCTAGTTATTCCAAATTTGGTCTAGGCTTAGTAAAGCACACCCTGGGAAGCAGTTTGTTGCAGCCTGAAAGGATTCCGACTAAAGAGGAATGGTAATTAAGTCAGAAGCCTGTGTCAGACACAAGAGGTTAAGTTGAGAGGGTTTGGTGAAGTAGAAGGTCTGTGCTTAGGTGAGGAAGCAATAAACCAAATGAGTACTTCCTACAGATGCTAAGCTGGTTTTCGGGCAGTTTTCTATACTGCATGTTATCTCAGCCCATCTGGGGTCAATGCAAGTGTTCTTGCTATTGTCAATGCTAAATGTTCTTGCTATTCTTTCCTTTTTAGGCATTTATTTTTCCCTTCTGCTCTACCCAGTAGCTGCCTATAGTGTACAATTTTTGACCCTAGAACCTGCCTTCGAGGACTTAATAGAAACACAGCCATGTGACTAACATTCAGTGTTTGGTGTGCTGAAATCCCATACCTAGCATTAAAAGGTGCAAACTTTCATGAGAGGGAGAAAACTATTAATGTCCTGTCATTCCTATAGGCTCATACCCACTACTCCTTCATATAACCCCATTTGCTTGGCTCAGTAACATTGCTTTACATTGATTTTCAGTTTTAAAGAAGACTTTCACAATAAAGAAAGTTGAGTCAAGTAATCTTGAGCTTTTTGCACTCTTCTCACTGTTAAGCAGATAATTGAGCAATATACACATACAAAAAAAGAAAGTAGAGCTTACATTGTCCCAGAAAAATCAAAAGCTTTTTAGCCTCTCAGTTGCAGAGAGACATTGTGACAGTCACAGAACTGGTGTTTATATTAAGGTTATCTACCATTCCACCACAAACATAGTTACTGTGTCTCTGCAAAAGCAAATAGAATTGCATTCCCTGATATTTGAGCATGTGATGTACTTATAGATAATGTATTAAAACAAAGCAGATTGTTTATTAATGCCGTCTCGAACACATGCCCTTATCTTAGACCCCTGGCATTTCGAGTCTAAAATCAGCATGTCTAGTATTATCACAAGATTACTACTTTGGACCAATCCTAAACTAAGTGACAGACTGATTTGTAGCTGTGGCTTGTAATTTCAAAGGATGCACACAAAGTAAAAAAAATGGAGATGTATAAAACTGACTAAAATCTGGGCACCCAGCCACTTATAGCCTTATTTGAAAACATCCAGTCTGAATGAGACTGAATTCAGCCAAGGAATGCAGTTTGGCTTTAAATCATCTGCTTTGCTGCATGCCAGTTTCAGAATTCAACAACCACGTTCAAAATTTAAAGTGGCTATAACTGATCAGAGAACACAGAGCTGTCACCTTTTCTCCCTGCTAAGTTACCTCTTCATGAACTGTGTCCCTAATAAACAGAAAACTGCAGATGACCTCTTGCAGAGTTACTGCTTCTTCATTAGTATTGAGTGGGCGATCCATAAACCTGACATGTGCCCAGCTGCGCTTTCTACAGACTCAGCTAGAAGGCTAAATTCATTACATCAGGGACAGGAGTCATATTTAGGTTTAACTTACTGATCTCTGCTGCTATTACTGTAATGTTGTGCCACAGCAGTGTTTCCCGGTCAAGGGGTTTTGAAGTGAATATCGAACCATTTCCTGAATTGATGTTGAATACTCTGTCCATATCAGTGTGACGATCTACAGAGTACCTGCAAATACGGAGACAGGTGTTAGAGGAATGCTTTCCTTTTAATTTCTATGTTCTAAAACCATTTTCTAAGACTAGACATCAAACAGCTAGTAAATGGGGTTTTCCTTTTGTTTTCAGCACAGGCTTCAGAGTCTCTATGTATTCACACAAAGAGCTAGTTCTGAGCTACTGGATAATGACACATTGGAGGTTTGATTTAGAAGGTGGAGTATTGTCACTGAATAAATGAATTGCTGTGGAATTTACATACCTCTGAGAATCATCAAAGCTTTGTTTTTAGTGAAAAATGTGAAGTCTGTGTCCTGAAAGATATGAAGTTTATTTTAAGGCTGAGTTGGCTTTTCCTTTATAAAATACTCTTTTTATGGATTGATATCTCAACTGTTCCAAATAATTTCTGATACAAAATTTGACAGCTGGGATGCATTTGTACTTTTCACTTCCCAGCATTCAAAAAGGTTGCCCGCCCAAACCAAGTCAGCACAGAACAGAGGTTCATTATTCCATGGTACATATCACAAAAAGGTTTGTTGTAACTCATTAAAACTAACATTCTCAGCCCTGCTTGATGGTGTCTACACGTGAAAAAGAATGCTAACAAGCTCTGGATGAGCTCAGAGTCTAAATACAGATTCAAATTTTCCATCTGATCTTTTGCTTTTTCAGCTGCCAAGTTTAAAAGTAGAACTCTCCAATTCCTGGGAGAGTGTGCTACCACCTTGATCCAAATGCTGTGACTTGGTTTCATCTCTCCTGAAGGGAAAATTCTTGCATAAATTATGGAGGTTTTTGACAGAAATATGTCTCTGATGTTGCCAAAGCAAGAATGCAATTGCATTATTCTGCTCTTGTTTCAAGCCCAACTGTGTGCTCATGTACAATGCAGGAGAGATCCTTAGGAAGCCCAGTGTGCTCCCTTGGTCTCCTTGCAGGACACATCAAGGGAGATAAGGCAGCTACTGCTGTCCCTTGTGCCCAGACAAGGGTAAAGTAAGCAGTCAGATAAAAACTGGGCCAGGAGAATGGCTGACAGAGTTTACTGCCACCACAGAATTCAGGGGAATGCAGGGGCTGAAGAAAAATTTCTCTCCCCTGCTCTGCCCTAGAAGCAGCTGCAAGACACGGCCTCTATTCTGCACAGATTTCCTAGCTCCTGTTCAGTGTCTCTTAAATTCTGAGAAAGACCTTGCATGAAAGGAGGAAAGAATAGAAGAAACTAGTTGAAATATGTTTCTGCCAAAATTTTAAAATGAACTAACTTGCTAATTATCTTGTAACAGATTTTTTTTCTTCTTTGCAAATAAAAAAGTGGGATATAATGCCTACAGCAAATTAGGCTTATTAGGTCTTATTCCAAAATAAGAATTTAAGTGAAGCCTACCTTTCTAAACAAAACAATGGCAAGTATTAATTATTTGCACTAAACTGTTTTTCTTTTTCCATGGTAATTCCCAGGGAAGCACCCAAATGACATTCAAAGGTACTAGCACAAAAAGCTAACATATTTTGGTAGGACTTGCATGGGAACAGTTTGCTAATTCTTCAGGAGTTCAGATTTAGTTTTCATTCATTGCTGTCACTTCACTAACAGTACTGCAATTTTGGCTGCTGGAGCAAGCTGTGGTGTCACTAACTCAGTTCCTTTATGCAGCATTGTGACGTTACCATCAGCATGAAAAGTGCTGCTTTTTCCAAATCTAAACAGCACGTGTGAAATTGTTGACTTGGCTGCAATGCTTAATGGGAATAAGTTTCTACAAACTGGTCTGACTCTTTTATATTTTGACAAAGTAAGTATTTGATATGGTAAATATTTTAACTTTCATTCATTCGGGCTTTTATATGATATTATGTTGGTATCTTGCGAATTCAATTATTTTCAGATATTCTGTAACTCATTTCCACATCTTTCATCTGAACTACTTTGGTATTTCCATTTTGCAGTTAAATCTAGATTCTGTATTCTTCTTTGAAATGAAATATCAGAATTTTCCATAGTTTAGCTGTTCCAGATAACTGTAATGCTACATTTCAAACTCTTATTCAGCACGACATTTAAATAAGCAACTAGCTTTAGGCATGAGCTGTCTGTTCATTGGGGTTTTTTTCTTCAATTTTACTTTCACTCCAGCTTCATATTTCGCATGGTCTTAAAATATTTTACTGTCTTAGCACATTTTAATGCCTTGGTATATTGCAATCACTATCTTTGAAAAATTTCCCAAATTCAATCTGTGGTACAGTATCTGGAAGAAAAAAAAAAGGTTCTGGACTTTTCTAAGATTACCAGGGCTGTAACATTGAGGGCTTCACTTCAAGATATTAAGGATTTTAAAGTACAAGTATTTATAAAGCCATATGTATATTCAGTCATTTGTAAAGTGGAAACTCAAACTCATAAAAAAAACCCAGCAGAGACAGTTTCTTAATGGAATGTTAATTTTATTTCTTCATATCCCAAAGAAAATACATACAAGGTCAGTGCATTTAAAGTATGTTCCAATTATACCATTAAATCTGCTCCAGAAGGATGACTTTAATAAGCTAGACTGTCAGTTCTGTTTCTTAGTTTGCATAATCCAGTCTCTTTTGATCAAGAATTTTTAATTATGTTGAATTGGTGCGATTCTGACTTCTGGATCACAACCTAGTAAGAATTAAGTAGACAACATCAAACTAATTTTTACATTTATTTAATGAAATTACGGGTGTGTATTTGTCAGACTTCAGGACTTCATCTCTTTCAAGCATTGAGGAATTGACAAGCTAGGAAGTTAAAAAGTATCTATGTAGAATCCAGTCTCTCCTTGTACATAACAGGAAGAAGGGAAGGGTAAAAGAGAGAATCTAACACATGCAAATATGTTGTCAGTAAAATACACAAACAAAATTTAGCCTTACATTTGTTTGCAGATCATTTTCATCTGGGGTACTTTAGTAAATCAAATCACAGCAGGAAGACAGTTCCAGTGACTGATGAACTTCATTATGCCTCTGAGGAGTTACTATAGCAAAAAAACTCAGCTAGCAATTTAAAAAGATCTGATGTACAATACAGCAGTGCCAGTTTCAGTATTGTTTTGTTATCAGTATGCAGAGGTTCATATTATTTCTGTGTAGATCAAACACAAGTAGAATGCAAAACTTTTTTTATAACATCTCTGGACTGTAGAATGCTACTCGAGAGCATCGTAATGTTACTACACTTGGACACATATTCAAATATAGCCAAACATGTATTGGTGTATTTTTGTATTTTCTCAATGTCATATCAGAGCAAAATTTACTTAGACTGATGCAATTCAGCTCTACCAATATACAGGTCACAAATGGTTATGCAGCCTTACAACCAGGGCAGATATCCACTTCATATTTTGCTATTGTTTCATTGTCTTCTGATGCTCAGCAGCTTGCTGTCTAATGCAACCACATGTCAGGAAGATTTGTGGGTCAGGAAGGGATGTGTGTGTGTGAATTTTTCATAATGCATTTTCATAATGATATTGTGAAGGTTTCCTTTAATGGAAGATCAAAGGGGCTTTCATCTAACAGAGTTAGGGCTCAGTTTGTTTAAGAAGAGAAATCTTCACTCGAGTAGAGGAGAAAATGGAAGGTTTTCATTGTAATATCAAGTGTCTAAAGGTTTTATTTTTAACTGTCAAGAAAAATTGACAAGCAAGTGACAAGTCATATATATACAGTCTAATTGCATCTTCCCCAAAGCTCAGAGTGAAAACTGGATTTAGCATCTCTATTGCATCATAGAAAAAAAAATTACCCTGTCAAAAAGATACAGACTGAACACATGCCCCTAAATTCTAGCAGATACCCAAGATATTAGCACCATAAAATTACATTTATTGCAACTTAACATCTCTCAGGCTACTGCTCTCTGCTGATTTCCTTTCTCTTTTACTGATTTTCATGTTTTTTCTTGCTATTTTTATTTCTACTACTCTGATTTCTTTCTGATTTTTATTTTTCTTCTCCTTGCACTTGGCTGTTGCATGCTATTAAGGTATAAAGTAGACAAGCTTTCTGCTGCACTGCATCAGTTTTGACACTTCTACTAAATTTTGCTCAATAACTATCTGATACTAAAATATGCAAAGTACTTATATGGTATTAAAGAACTGCCCTTTGAAAGTTAGATGAGTTTTAGCACACACATTCAATTAATAGCAAAGAGCCGGTAGGCAGTACTCAACAATGAACAGCATAGTCCCTATCCACTGTAAATCACTTATAATTAGGAGCTGGTGCTGGTGTGAAATGCAAATGGTTGTAGTTATCACCACGGGGAAGGAGGGAAGCACGCCCCTTACTCTCCAGTGCCATTAGATATAAAAAAGCAAGTTCCTGTGAAGACTGCAAGGGGCCTGGGTGTCACCCCAACCAATTTTTCATCTTCATGCTAGCATGCCCATGCCCGTGAAAATGTGCTGCAAAGGATGTCCACTCTGTCCTGGGGCTTCACCAAAGTTGGCAAAACATTATGCTGCTCTTTAAGTGACTATGCTCTGCTGGCCCAGAATGCCACAGAATTGCTGCATGTCATGATGCAAATTTAAGAAAACTTTAATTAAAGTTAGAAGGCTTAGTCTTGAAAAATAATTCATGTATAGGGCATGCTATACAAACTGCAGATAGTTTCTGCCAGAAACATTTTAGATTTAGCTTGTTCATCTAGGAAATTAAAATTATAATATTTACTGCTCTCACAAGATGAGCTAAGAGCTTAAAACTTACTCATTACTGTAAGAAATCTTGATGAAATATAATTGTTTGCACAAGTGTAAAGTATCGATGGACTAGATTTTTATTAAACCTGCACTGTTGTATTTTGATCAAAGGCTACTATTGAATTTCCAAGGTGCCCAACTCAGAAACCTGCTGAAAATTGACCTGGATTTAATATTGCTGCACTTTTCAATTCCTCCTCTTGTTGCCTTGTCAGTAGCAATGAAGTTTAATTAAAGGACACAAATATTTAAATGTTCTTTAATACTCTATCCAGTATGACGTACTCCAGTATGCACTGAAACAATATGCAACACACAATTTACAAAAAAAGAAGACTTAGGTATAGCTACTCCAACCTTAACGTTTCCTCCACTTCCTCTAAGAACAGTTTATTGACTCATGGCAAGTTTAATTTATGAAGCTCATGAGACTGACTCTCATCTTACAAGCCTTGCACTGATAACAGGTGAGATCAGAGCCTGGGTGTGCACATGAGCTGATTTTGAGGCATTTCTACTTGTGATTTAGAAAAGATTAATGTGGCCTCTGTTAAGCAGGTCTGGAACAGGAGACAGAAGGAGAAAAGGCTGCTGAATTACCCCTCTGTCATATAGCCAAGAGGATGCAGTGCGCTGCACTGGAAAATGTTAGAGGTGGAAGGAAAACACTAAGGCTTTCTCAGTGGTCTTTTTGCAGTAAATTTTTCATGGTAGAAATAACCACATACATTAGTTACTAACGAGATTAGGATATAATTCAAAATGCAAAGGCCATGCAAACACATTCACACATACCTAAATATGCTCAAGCATGAGAGATTGTTTACCACGTACAATACTCCATATCCAAGCATGCCCTACGATTCACATTGTTACAAGTGAGGATTTTTTTGTGTGTGCTGACATGATAAAAGCAAAATCAAGGCTGTAAAACTTTTACAGGCTGAAGTAGTATATGCTTACTTGACAGGGTTCTTGGCAGCATCTGGATCCTGAGCAGTTACTGTTCCTATTACACTGTTTAGTGGAACATCTTCTTTCACTTCCATTATGTATGCTGGTCTGCTGAACATGGGGGGTTCATCTACATCCTCCACCTGAATTCTGACTGTAGCTGAGTCCTTGAATGGCCCCAAGTACAGGAATCGAGGGTCCACATGAGTATTGGTAGCTTCCACTTTGAGAATATACAAGTTTTTACTTTCAAAATCCAATGCCTGGGAAGGAAAAAAAAAAGTTTAAGAAATCTGTGGGGATTGCTGTGATTTTCAGCCAGATGAGCAGGATAAATGGTGGGAAGTCACAGAGAGGCCTGTGCTAGATAACAGGAGCCTGAACTGGAATTAAAATGCCAGCAGAAAAGAGAAAGGGCTCTATGTTCAGATAATACATTAAGAAGAAAACCACTTTTTCAAGGAATTCTATGCCTGTAACTCCTAAGCACCAAGCAGTTTTCTCGTACAGCCTTAACTCTTCATGTCTGTTATTCTGTCATTTTTGGCATTTTGATGATTTATTATCTATTTCTTGCCCATAAGCACCACACACTAAAGGAGAAAATATTTTCTAGGTGTTGCTTCTTTAGGTACTGGCATTCCATCACCAAAATGAAACACTGTGGCATCTAGTGTCTAGATATCTAGGACCACTCACAAAGCCAAACATGATTTTATTATAGGCTATGACTACAGCACACACTGTTAAAACTACAGAGAAACAGCATTTAGAGACTCTGTTCCTACTTGGAGAAATGTGGGGACAGAGTGGTCACCCTGTTTTTCCATTACATTGTAGAAAATTCACAGCTTCTGTCAGCAACAGACAGAAATACAAACAGAGTTAGACTGGTATCATAATCAGACCCTGGAAGGCATCTCCTAAAAAACGAGTAATGACAGGTGTCATACTGATATCAGCAAGCAAGTGCATGTTTCGAAAATCTACACAATGTCTATCTAGTGATGACTGAACTAGAATTGATGAAGGATGATATCTGTAACCTTATCAAGTTTGTCTGATAACCCACTGTAAACAATATTTCTCAAACCTTTTCTGACAACCAATGTGCAACCTAGTAGATGATGTCCACTGTGATCTCGCAAGGCACTGATTTTTATTTCTAAAGCAAAATCATGCTGATATATATATTAAATTTTTACAAAATGTGAGTCAAAAGAAATTTGTCCATGTACTTTAGCTGCAGAATCAACGTCCTGTTCTAATGAAAAATAGGCAATGTGATACTTATTATTTCTGTGGTCTTAACACAGTATCTTCTACTAAGTGAGCAAAACCTGTAAGCATCATAAGGAGAAAACCACAGTTGGATGGTGGAGATTCCTTGAGTTTTTCTGTGAGTATATTCAGGCTGCAGAATTTTTTCTCAGTTGCACCCCTTAGGTAATTTACTCTCTAGGTAACTTACTCTCTAGGTCCTCCAAAGTTTGTGCATTGGTTTATGCAAAGTTTGTGCAAAGGAGGTATAAGAGGAAGGATACCAATTGCTCGCATGAAAGAAACTTCACATATGTAGAGATTCCCAACAGATAGAATTCAAATTAGCAAAACATACATGTTGCACTAAAAATGAAAACCAAATATGTGCTAGATAAAGGTTTGGCTGGTGTTTCAGAGGCTAGGATTAAGTGTGTTAAGGTGTGTACCTTTTTCACAGTTATAATTCCTTCCTGTGTGTCCTTGTCTGTGGTAATTCCGAACATGTCATATCCGTCTCCCTCAGTGATGCTGTATTCAATCTCTGCATTTTCATCCACATCAGCATCATTAGCTTTTATCCTGCCAATCGGGGAGTCGAGAGGCGTAGACTCAGGAGCTCTGAACTGGTATGTGCCTGCAGCAGACAGAGAAGGAAATCTAGGTAGTCAGCCCCAAGGTGCTTTGGACACCATCTCTCAGTCCACTCTCCACGCTGGGCATGTGCAGGTGAGTTAGTAAATCACTGGGTCTACAGGCCTTTCTGGGGCAAAAGCCTTCAGCTTCTGCCGTACTTCCATGGGGGTAAAAGTTACTTGTTTTTCTATCTGTTTTCTCACATGGAGGATGGGCATTTTGCTTCGCTACAAACATGTAACTTTAGCAACAGATGTCCCTTCCTGGATGTTCTCATGGTCTCTGTTGGCTGTATCAGAAGTGTGTATGAAAAATGTCTTGAGGCCAAAGGGCAAATATTAAGAATTGTCAGAAGCTAGTGCAGCTTAATAACAGTAAAGCTGAATCCAGCTCAAATACCTATTAAAAATGTATTACATTGAATTTTTGTTGGAAAAAAAAACCTTTACTTTTGGAGTGTTGGCATTATGAAGCTGTATCTTTGGCTTTTACATTGAAGACACTTATGTCCAGAGATGTATAATTAACTCATTGGGTGCAGAGTGTTATGTTTCTTCTTAAGTTGCTCTAATTTAAATGGAAACTCTTTGCCCACAGCTAAGAACAGACTTTGAAGCTAAATGACAAGTTGCTTCCAATAACTTTCCCAGTGACTTAACTGCCAAAGCTCACTGATTTGTCTGATAGTATCTGCAATTATTTTCTGTAACAGCTGCTCCTGACTGACACACACTGACACTGCGATACACACACATCATACAGAGAGCAGTGGTTAGACAAAGTAAAAAAGAAAAAAAAAATGGAGAGAGAAAGAAGGAAGTAAAGAGAGAGGGAAAGAGAACAGGATGAAAGCTGAATCACTTTGAATCCCTTACGGCAATGAATGGTCATTAATAGAAATTACTTTCTAAGGGAGCTTGTGCAATTGATTCTCATAAGCATCACACAGATATCTACTGAATTATTTGAGACAGGGGAAGTAAATAGGCAGAAATACCTGGTATATTTATGTACATGCTTTTGTTTCTGTATGCAAAGAATATAGGTAAGTTCACTGTAGCAAATTCTTTCTGGTTATAAATACTCATTTCTATAGAATTGCTCTTGGGATATTTTTGCATACTTAAATAAATTTGTTTCAAAACTTCAATATATTAGATCACAAGAGATACCTTAAAATGCAATCAATCATGAAGTCTGAAAGAAATAACAGTGAACAAGAAATATAGATTACGTTGATCAGTTATTTAAAAAGCAGGAAAAATAGAAGTTGTTTCTGCACATTAATTCACCTCAGACTGTCAATTGAAACTGGAGGAAAAATATTAAATATTCATTTCCCAATTATTGCAATTAACCTTGGCATGATGCTATTGCTTAGTTATGTGTTCTCTTTTGCTTTCCTAAAGGAAGTTTGATAGTAAATTCACAATAGAAGAAAGAGTATCTAAGGCAAATAAAAAACCAAACAAGAACCATTTTTGTCCATTTTAGTGTTAGAACATAGAATGTAAATATTCCATACTCTGGGGGAAGCGAGGTGGATTGTCGTTTACGTCAGTCAACGTGATGTTCACGGTGGTGGTCCCTGATAATCCGCCCATTTGGCCTCCCATATCTTTAGCCTGGATGACCACTTGGTATTGCTCCCTGTTTTCACGGTCCATGTTCAGTAAAGCAGTTTTAATAATGCCTGTAAACATGAAAATTAACAGTGGGAAGTTCACAGGTAGTGACTTTGATGGAAATTCTTATTAAAAGAACAAAAAAGTCTCTGTGTAGTAAGTAAACTTTGCCCAGTACAAATATTTACTGTTATGAAATGGTTCATTACAGACTTGTCACATCTCAGACTCCTGCCTATGTGACAGACACAGTATAAGTGGTACCCACAGAAAGATGTTCTACTTATTTGTGAGCCATGTTATTTTACATGACTATTTACCCTCTTTCAGTTTCATGCTAAAATCTCTCACTGAACTGGAAAAAGGCTGTTTGTTCATTATTTTGACAGATATGGTAAAAAAAAAAAGAAAAGCTAACTTCAGCAAGACACCATTAAAGAGTGCAGCAATATTAAATGGAAGAAGAGAAATTAATTAAGAAAATTATGAGCATCCAAACATGCCTGAGTATATATGCTTCTATTTATACATTGATTGAAATGATTTGCCAGTTACTTCCTTCTTCAAAGGCACAAATACCAGTTATAAGGCCAACTATTACTGAAATTCAATCATTTAGATTTACCATGAAGCAAAGTGTTTGCATTCTCACTGGGTCTCTCAAGGTAAGAACTGGCTTCTGTAGGCAAAAGGGGTGAAATTCAAGTACTGAAACCCATGACAAAATTCACAGTGGCTTTGAAAGAGACATGTTTCACTCTAGGAGTTCAGCAATTGATTTCCATGGCAGAAAGATCAAGACTGTGGTTTGCTTAGTTCCCCGTCCCCCACACAAACCTCTTGACAGAAGTTTATTGCTGGTGAACTCCCAGCTACTTCATCCTTATTATAACTCTAGAAGAGCACATACTGTACTGTCCAAGTCAGAAAGAGTCCACCAGTGCAAAAATCCTGGCTTCTGTTATCTAATACCTTATGCTTGAAGGGAAGCTCTCTTTGATCTTGGCTCTCCCTCTTTTCAGAATTGTGTACACCCTTTCAACCCATGTTTCACTTTGAGACCTGTAATCTTTCTTTCCTTTTCCCTGCCTGAGTCTCAAAGATTTATCTAAGAAACAATCCTAAACCTGATAAATTGTCTGGAATAATCTCTTTCTTTCCTGTAAGGATGCTGAGGAGAACCGATTTCCCTGGCTTTCAGCAAGCCAACGCAGTGGATGCTTCCACTGAAGGAGTTTCTTGAGATGGTTTGTTTCTTTTTGGAAAACTTAGTAAAAAAAGCTTGGGAAGAGACTATCTATGTAGTCAGGTAGTCAATGGTACACCAGATCCAGTCAGACAGAATATATATGCACAGGTTCCAAAGCTGTCTGTTAGTCAGACCATTAAAAATTCCAGTCACTGTGTATAATTTAAACATCTGCCAAAAACAGAACTCAGAACTTTGGGATTCTATTTGTGATCTTCTACTTCAGCGTAACAGTCAATTTTACCTCTTCTATCATTACTCTTAATTAAGATTTCTTTCATAAAATTAGCATTAAAGTGATATGTTGCAGATGCAAGAAATTATAATTACTTTAAACAAGTTTTGAAAAAGCAGACGGAGAAAGAAAACTCACCTGAACAAACCCTCAGTCTTAATTTAGCTATTATGAAGATCTATGAGGATTAAGTACTTTTTTCCACACCCACCTGTTTCTCTCTTTCATCTAAAAGCCAACCTGTTTGGTTTAATTTAAGCATCCACTGCAGTTTCTGTACCCACTGCTTGTTAAAAATGATTGAAAACTGGTTCACAACTAGTACTAATTGCATTTATTAGACTTTGCTGGTAAGACTAAAATAATGTAGGTGTCATGTTTACAGATGTATTGCTCTATTAAATTTGTCAGATTTTGCACTGAGTAAGATGTAATCTCTTCAAAGTTTTTTTAGTAAAATATCCTAGCTCGGCTTAGCGTGTCATTTTGAATTACAGACATTGTCACAGAATGACAGATAAGGTCCCCTGACCTGTCTCAGATTCGACGGAGAAATATGGTTGTCCCTGGAGAATGCTGTAGACAACTTTAGCACTGTTCCCGTATGTAGGATCATCGGCATCAGTTGCAGTGACTTGCACAACAAAGGTACCTGCAATGAAAAATTAAAGAAAGCAAAAAAATTAATAGGTTTTTTTTCATGGCCAAGACTGTTTGTGATGTAGAGAAAAAAAAAATTCATGTTCAGGTCAGACTTGTGGCAGGAAGTTAGAAATATTCTTATTTTGTAGAATTTTCTCTGAAGTAAATATGTCCTTCCTCCTCACGAAGGACATAAACACAAAATGATACCTGTCTTATTCTCAACTCATTCAAACATAGTTATTGATCAGGTATGTGGATCCTTCCTTCATGAAGGAAACAGAAATGCACCTCTCTCCAGATATTGTAAGCACTTAGAATTTGAATCTAGGTAAAGAATATACTTCTGCAAATCTACTCGTGCTCATAAGGTATTTGACATAAGAATGTAAATATCGTTCTTCACATGTTTTCTAGAGAAAGAAATGGTGTTGAATATTAGGTAAAGTGTTAAGAAACATAAAAAATTAGCTTAGATTTTGGCATTTAAAATCATTTGCGAATAAAGTGTTCACATATTAAAATGTGAATATTAGGTTCTCACTTCACCAGTTGAGTTTTCATCCATGTGACAAGTCCCATGAATGAGGGGAGAGCGTATGCCCCAAAGCCTTTATTTTCATATTGCTTGAGTTTTATTTTAATCTCATTCTTGATCATGATTAATTAATGCTTCTCTCCCTGGACGTTATCTCAAATTAGAAATGTGCTTCTTGGAATTTAACCATCCATTGCTCTCTGACAAAGAAATCAAAATAACCTCCCTAAGAATCAAAGAATCAAAACCTGTCAATCCCAGGAAAAGATCTCATATTAAAATCATTTTCCAAAGAAGTTTGTTTTTTTTTTTTTTGTCTTGATTGATTTTTACAGCTCAATATATTTTAAATCAATAGAAAGATTTCAGTGGACTTCAAGGGACTTTGGAGATCTTTTCTTTTGCATGGAAAGAACAATAAAGGTCATAGGAAGTTAATGTCATGTCTGAGAACCAATGTGTCACAGAAATGTGTACAACCCCTTCTGTACCTGCCCTTTTCCATTTTGTTCACCTTCCTGAACTAAATAAGGGCTGCTGAACAGATCTAGGAGTGGTATTGACCTAGATGACCATGGAATACCATATTACTAACATGTATTAAACTTAGGTATCATGTAACAGAGCTCAGCTCACTTCCATTGACATTAAACCAGATGGTATTAACTCGCATTTTTTTTGCAGTACAACAGAGGGAGCATGTTTCACCCAGCTGACACCTCTGATTCCAGCAAACTGTTGCCACTATTTTCCTGGAATTTTTTTTTTTAATGCGTCAGGTGCTTTTAGTCCAGACTCAAACATCAGATGTCTCTATTCAACACCTGTAAAGTCTGGGCCCTTCAATAACTCCACAGAAAGAAGCCAGACCGGACACTGAAACCAGTTATTAGTTAGCACCTACCAACGTCTGACATTTCGGGAATGCTGGCATTGTAAACGTCCTTTGTAAACATTGGCTCATTGTCATTGATATCATGGATCTTAATGATGAACTCAGATTCTGGTTCCACTGGTCTTCCAGTCCTTCTGTTTATAGCCTGGGCACGGAGTATGTATACAGGCTTTTCTTCCCTGTCTAGTCTCTTTGTGGCCTGGATGTCACCAGTGTTTTCATTGATAATGAAGAGGTCTCCTGCTCCATCTCCAGAAAGGATGTATTTAAGTGATCCATCTCCTTTATCCTGGTCTGAATGCAGCTGGTGGTGAAATGGGAATAAAAAAAAAAAAAAAAGAAAGGAAAATAAATAAATAATTGGGACACAATTCTAGATACTTTAACCACTATCATGATTTATGCTTTCCTGTAATACTCAGCCAGAAGGCTGTACACTGCTTTTGGGAAATGAGTTGATACTACAGTAGAAGCAGTGAATAGATTGAGTTGTGTCTTGATGTCAGAATTGAAATGGTCTGCAGTATTATAAGAAATTGCCTGAGGAGAACCATGAACTGAAGCTGCAGACCACTTTCCCAAGCTAAATATTCATGATTCAAATCCAAATTCTAGTGACTTAGGTGGAATCCTAGGAATATATAGGGCAGTGATATCCTACTGTGAAAAACCAGTGTGTTTGGGAACTGCAGTAAACAAAGAATTAAAAAGTGGCCAGTCAAACCACTTCTTGAGTTTAAATTCTGGGTGCTTGACTCTTATGCCCCATGGACATTGTATAATATATGATACAGTGCAGAATAAAATAACCTACCAAATACATACACAAACAGCAGATAAATACATGCATTCACAGATTTGGCAAACTAAGGCCAGAGGCAGGCACGTATAACAGACCATTACAGCACTGGAAGTGAAGAGATTAGTTGCCTTATCCAAAGGGGCATAGACAAAGCTGAAACATGGTGGGGGAAAGGGAAAGAAAAGAATGATGGCAATTAGCATACAAAGCATGAGCTGCCTGAACCATCATCTTTTATTTCCCCAGATGATTTCCTCATCTCTTGGAATGCTGTTGAGTGACACAAAAGGCATGACTGATTAAATCACACCCTTATGGGCATTCCTTAAAACAACCTTATTTATTCCCCTGGCCTTAAAATCCAGGCTACTCAACTACAACTTATTTTATTGTTACATTAGCAAAAATAAAAATTAAAAAAAATGAGACATTAAAATGGCTTCCAACGTGAGAGCATAGGTAATGAAATCAATGGGGAAAAAATCTGTTAGGTAGCAGATTTCTGGAAATAGTTTATTTCATAGAGAAAACCTGCTTATGAGTCAGGAGAGCTGGATTTTCTCAACTGGCTCTTTGCTTATCTTTTCCTGAATAAGAGTTAGGAAAAAAAAACCTGGTTGAGCATTTTGCAAAGCACTTAGCATTGCTGGATAGCATGCAGAGGACGGTAAGATTTGTAGATTTAAAGAATCTTGGCATAGACTCTAGCTGTGCCTGGCTATGCCCCTACCATGCTGGAAGGGCAGCCTACAGCATGACCATATGGTCAATGTTTTGGGCTTCCTCCAACTTTCTGCTCAAATCAGAAATCCACAGACAACACACTTGGTGGCACAGTGCTCCACTGTGTGTGCATATGCCAATGATCCCTAGAGAAAGCATGTTCTGTGCAAAATCTCTGCCTTTAAGGGCAAAAATCTCTGTCACCACACATTCCAAGACTGTCCAATAATACAAAATATCATAACTGTGGCATGGTTAATCATTAGCAGACATGCTGAAGCACTCCTTCTAATTTTCTCCTTCAGGGAGAAAATGGGCATTCTGTGTAATTTTGCACGGAGCCCTTTCTCTTGATAATAAGAATAGCAATAAGTAGGTTTTGTGCAGAAATGTTCCTAAATAGATTTCTCATTCCTTCACAAAACAAGTCAATACCGTTTTTTGGATAACGTTTCCCAGAAGGCTAGCCTTGAAATTTGGAACAGAATGTAGGTCTCTTGAGTCCTATTCAGTTGGCCAATTTCCTTGGCCAGGGGGCCTGGAGGAATTATATTATTTACTAGACATAACTTCAGACTCTAAAAAACATCTATCAGACCAGCTTGTTAAGAAGTCAAACTAGAAGTCCACTGCAGGAAGTAATTTCAATAGGTTATTTGAATAGAACTTTCCTCAAAGGCAACCTGTAACAGAAAAGGCAAGAAAATAATTTTAAAACCGTGTATTTTTATGATTGTTTCACATCAAAAATTCAACTTCTCTTTGCCTTGAAAGCCTGTTTAACTTTGTCTGTATCAGAATGGGACAAAAACAGCCCTCAGTAACAGACTATCATTAATTCGTATGAGTCATGGAATAGTGCTGTTTTGAGACTTGGTAAAGGCTGAACTCCCAAGCTCATTTTTATCATAATTTTAATTAAACTTGGTTTCAACGAACAAAGTAGCAAAAAAAGGTCAAGATAGAAAAGGTGTTGGAACCACTGGGGATAGTTTTCTATAATATTCTTTAACTAGCCTAGACTACTTAAAGAACTAAAAATAGAAACTTGTGTGATTTTTTTCCTGTCAGTTGTTTATTAAATTTCCACTTCTCCTCCAAAATTAACCCACCTGTGTAAGACCCACTGTGACTCTGGATACCAAGACAAAGTACATCTCGGTGTCTTCAACAGTGAGAATGAGGTGAACCTCATCCACGTTTCCATCTTTAGACCTCCATCTAAATCACTGTCTTTTGAACAAAAATGCTCCCTTGGAAAAAATCCTTTCCACCTTCAATATCTTTAGTTTTACAACTCTCCTAAGACGTGACAGAACAAACTAAGTGCTCAGCTAGCCAGGCTGTATGTGGATTATTTACTGTGAGAGTCTGACCTGCGGGAGGTCATGTCCTAGATGTATATTACAGAGAGCTAAGCCTGGCTGAATACTTGCTCTTCAAACCAACAATAAATGCACAGTATATCATCATGTGTGGCCTCATCAGCCTGATTCACAAAGGGTCTCTAAAAGTATGACTGAAATCTATTTGATTTCAGTAAAGGAGGATAGCTCTCTCCATAAGGTTTTTGTGGGACAGACCTGTATCACACCACCTGCTTAATTGCTGGGATAATAACTATATTACTAAAATAGTTTGGATTTCGTTCCCTTCTACTCAGGGAAAAAAAAAAAAAAGGTTTTATATATTAAAAAATAAAAAAAGGCCAAAGGCCAAGCAGATCTCTAGAAATGTTTCTCACAAATGACAGATTTGCAACATTTCCTTGTGAGGCAAATATATAAAACAACAACAACAACAAAAATTTTAGATTACTTTATCTGTCCTTGACTGTTTGTTTGGTGGAAAAGATCTACTGAGGCAAAGACAATATTCTTTTTTATTTTTTTTAAGTGTCAGTTTATCTTAGAAATAATATTTTGTTTGTGTGACCTATATGAAGAGGGAAATTGCTACTGTTACCAAGTTAAAAATAAATTTGCAAGTAACATTAAAGGACAAAAAAAAAAAGGTGCAAATTGAGTCCTGCAGAAAGGCCTGGAGGTGAGATATATTTAAAAATACAGTTGATGGGTTTTGTATATAAAACTTAACACCACTGTGAGGTTATGGGGATGAAATGAATGGTAGTAACAACCCCATTTTCCTTTTAAGTCAAAGTTATTTTTCACTACCCAGACACTTCATTGCAAAGAAAGTTTGCTGTAATGAAGTATGTGCATAAATTATACTGCAGATGGTTTTAGCAGGATGGTTACTAGCCGATGCATTATATTATACCTTCACTCTGTTTAATAATCTGTATTGCAAAAAAGGTGTCCACTATCCTCTGCATAAAGTTAGTCAAATAGAAGGGCCATGGCAGATAGTCATGGGATAGAATAAAATGTTTGGGACACTGCCCTCATGTAATCTGGGCTGTACTATATAACTATTCATCAAGACAAAGTTAGTGCAGCCAATTTTTTAAGTATTCCACTTTAGGACAGATTTTTTACTTCCATTGGAACTCAGTGTTAGTCACTGATGTTCATTTCAGTTGGTGGCTGAACTGAGCAATACCCCAAAGGTAAGCAAAATGGTGAAGAACTAGGTCTATGCAATAAAAAGTAAATGCATCAGCAATTGCACTGTATTAATATTATAATAAATTGATTCATTCAGAATCTAATCTGGACATTCTTCTGACATTGTCCATCAATCATTGGCTAAGGCTGAGGATGAGCGACAAATTAAAGATTTTATTATGCCCTAGGCATACTTTTACCCATTTTGGTTTAATACCACTGTAAAGTGAACCATCTGGTTTGCTTTTAATGACTTACAGTCAGATACAAACTCTCCAGCCTCTTTCTTCTGTTCCTCCCAAATGCCCTGGCCCAAACCATTCAAATGCATTTGCCTGCACATGGGGAGTCTGCATTCCTCCTGAAGGAAGAGGTGTTTAAAGTGCACTCAGGACTAGAGCAACAGCTCCCTGGATTGGACATTCTGCTTGTTGTCATATATGTAATTACTTTAAAGGGACAGCTGTGTGTTTTCTTCTTTTTTTTCCCCTTAAAATTAGCCACAATCTACAGTAGCCTCATTCTCCACAGTATCTCTGGCAGAGCCTTCCAGTGTCTCCAAGGGCAATGGACTGTCTTCAGCACAACATTAAAGAAAAGGGAAGTGAAATCTCTGCTCAAAGTATTTTCACACAAATATTTTATTTTTTTATTTATTTCTGGACTGAATATATTGACAGCATTTGTGTTGACCTCCAACAGGTATCATTGCTTCATTTTAAAGTAATTCTCCAGGAAAATTTTACCGGGATTTTAAGAATTAAGTTGGATCCATTCTATACACTCCGGAATTCCTTCAGCAAAGCCTATGGGGAGAATTTAAGGGCATCTTCCAAGAGCTTTTGCAGTAAGACTATAAACTGCTGTGGTGCAGGGAACAGCATCTCCCCAGGTGGGCAATGGCAGGGCCTGGCAGCCATGGCCTGTCCCACCACCCCAGGGAGCAGGAGCAGGACAGCCACAGGTGACCAGGACAGCCCCGGTGCTGGTTACTGGGAACCTCCTGGGAATGGTGATGGCTGGGCAGGGCTGTCAGGAGCTGGAGACTGGCCCTGCTGCGGTGTTTCTGGGGCAGGGCCATGTGGCTCACCTGGGATCTGGGCAGGACACAGGGAGCTCACATGGGGCTCTGGGCAGGACGACAGGGACAGTCAGGCCCTAGGCGGTGAACTTGGGGGCCTTTTCTCAACATGATAAATTCACCTTGATATGGAACTTTATGAAACATCAGGACCAAAACTGAATAATCGAATTGAGATCCCATAGGTTTTAATAGGTTAAGACTAACCACTAACTTATTTTGTGTGTTTAAATGGAATACACAAGAGAGAAGCGGCTTTCTAGCACGGATATTTGTAACAAGGTTGTACCGAAAATGTACTTTTACAGCTGTGGTAATTAAATTCCAAAAAATTGAAATTGCAGGCTGTGACTATTCTCCAGAGTTAAATAACACCCCTCCTCTACCTCATTCTGTAACACGGATTTAAACAGCATAGTTAATCTCATTTATGAAGTGGCTTTAGGTTATGAAATACAGCTGTAAATTGCAGTTTAGCTCCCACTAATGTCATATTGCTGGTTAGGATACCTGGCAATTCAGTGGGTAAAATGGTTTTCTATTCACCCTACAGACCAAGTTCTTTCCTCTTTTGTATTACATCTTGTCGCTGAATTTCAGAGCAGTTACTGAATTTCTGCAAAGATCAAAGTCAGTTAACCTTGGGGTGTACACACTGAATCGTCAACCTACAATTATGCACAAATAAGCTGCCTGTTGTGTCTTATTATTTGTTTGTGTTTTTAAGAGTGATTTGATATTCTAGGGTTGGTGTGGTCCCATTTTTGTCTCCTAATACATTAATGAAATAGAGACCAACTATTAAAACAGTAAGCAAGCAGTTGGTAGGTAGCTAACAAAGAGAATCATAGTTTTACTCCTGGGAATATTCACAGCACATGATTTCCAAATTTACTATATCCAAACACCAAAATACTGTCTAGTAACGAAAAAATTTAAACTGCATGTATTGCTTGAGGTTACACAGTGCAATACGGAAGCATTTAGAAAAAACAAAGCATGCAAAAAGAGACTGCTAATACTGTAATAGTGAAAGCAATAACAACGTTGCACTCTTACTTGGCTCTCCTGGTGCTCTTTACCCCTACAGCATCAACAAAACCCCTCAATTACTATAATAACCAACTCCTTTAGTATCAGCAAATAATCACCAGCAAACTTTTCACTCTACTTGGTGACTCTGTGTTAAAAGGAAAATGTCACTTGCTTTGCACATTAAGTAATAAGTATTTATATATATTTTAGTGAAGTTTAAGCACACACTTCTTTCTAATGCACAAAAAATAACCCCAAAACACTACATACAGGTTCCATGTACCTCCATATACACAAAATATATCACGTGTCATCAGGAAAAACACCTATACAAATAATTTATTTCAAGATATAAAAGATGCTTTCTTCCAGAAGATATTCCAGAAGGAGATCCAGCATCACCAGAAATGCCAGATTTCCTATGGATGTGTGTGCCATGTTATTTTGGTCTCAATCATGCTAAGCTCTGGATCCTTCCATACACCACATAACCTATCTATCTTGGCACTAAGCCAGATTCTCCTGTCTCCCTCATATCACTCACCTCACTGCAGGATGCTGGATACTTTCTGCTCCCGCCCTTGTCCTTAAATCCTCTAGAAACTGCAAAATGGTGCTACCTCTCTCATGTTCCTTACATACTTCCTAGAGAGGAACCACCGTGGCCCACAGCTGTTGGTGGTTTATATGTGTATCTACGGAACAGCCAGCTGACCAGCCAGCCAAGGCAAAAAAGTAGGTTTGTTTGCCTGATGTAGCTACTGTTCTTCAAAGTGTACATGAGATTAATGATTTTGACACCTTTATTCCTGTATAAAATTAAACTCCAATAAGTTAATGGACTATAGAGCTATTTAGAGAAGGACAATGGGCAGAGATAGAGGCTAGACTGCTGAACCTGATTATTAGATGGCTAGATGCTTAAAAATAATTTTGAAGACAATGGGAGAAAGATGCCCCAGTGATTCCAAATCTTCTTGGTGCTTACAGAAACTAGAAGAGATGGTTCCTTTCCATTCTTATATGAAGCAATTTGAAGATTATAATAAGATTTGTATTCTATAGCATCAAAAGTCAAGAGACAGACTTTGAAGTAAGATTCAAACACTGCCGTTTTCAAAGAAAATAAAACAATAAAAAATTGACAAGTTTAAAAAGAAAGGCAAATAGACCTGTGCTAGCAGATTACAGCACCATTATGCCTGATATACAGGTGTCAAGAACAATGCTTTCACACAGGGGCTGCGTTTAAACTATTACCACAGGTACTTAAAGTAGATCCACACTCTTTTGTATCTCTTCACTAACCTGAGATCTGCTGTCCTAAGCCATCAGCAGTCTTAATTTTTCATCACTTCCTTGCCCTTACAGATGTCACTGTTTATGCAGTAACTGAATTGGTTAACTATAGTAAGTGATTGGTTTCGTGTGGTAAGTACAATTCCTATACCATAGTTAATACAGTAAACCTGAATATGGTTCAGTGTGACTGATTCCTGAGTGTTTGAATTGATAATGTAGTTTTATCTTGCTTGGCTCCCATTGTACCTAGCAAAGAAAAAGCTGCAACAGGTTCACAGTTCCTGTTTGAAGAAACAGCTGCTCTGGAGAGTAGAAAACATCTTGTTTCCCAAACTAGATATGCTGTTCTTGTGCCAGCATTATGTTTTTAAGAGCCTCCTCCCACATACATACATTCTTCCTCATCCTGCATTTACAGATGATAATTCCACATGCTCTTGGTTTTTTTGGTTTGTTTTTGGTTTTGGGGTTTTTTTTTTTTTGCTAGACTCCCAACCTATACCCAGCCTTTGCTTGCAAAATAGGCACTTCTGAGTCCTCAGCTGAAAACCTGTTTACAACCTCAGTATCTTGTTTCAAGTCAAGTGGATTCCAAAAAGAGCCAGTGAAGAAAAGGCCAGATATGGAGGGCTGATGTTCCTAGCTGGTTTTCTGTAATTGTTGCATTTCAATTGGCCTTCCTTCTGTACAAATGGACATAGATCTCGGAATGTTAATATTTTCCTACCTGCATTAGAAATGACTACAAAGATTTGCTGTTTTCATTGCTATATCAAACTAGTTCTTCCAGACTAAAACACTCAGTTTTTTTCTCCTTTTGTTCTTCTGTTCCTTCCATTTTATGATCATGCATTGTCTATTAGATTTTTTTCTTAATAACTCCTATTTCATAGACATTGAATTTTTTCCTGTTTCTATTCTTTCGATTTTCAATAGCTTTCTTTTTCTACTGTAGTATGTTCTCAGAATAAAGGGTAAGACTGAAATCAAGAATGATCGAATCACTGAATATGTTGAGTTGGAAGGGATTTAACAGGATCATTGAGAAGTTCAAATCCTGATTGAAAACTTTAAATCTATAAAAAATTTAATGAAATAGAGTGCTGAAGAATTACTGAGGTTATAGGAGGTTCCTGCATTTTAGTGTGCTGATTTCTTTGGAGTTATTGAAAAATATACTATGTCTATCTGATTGTGCTTACATTTTTGATCCATAGGAGTTAGTATAGCAAACCCAGGAATACCTCAAAACCTGTCTTATTCAGCTGTGGAATCCTATTAATATAATAATACATAGCAGGCTGTGTTTTTATAGAAAGAACATATCTGCAAGGTACCTTGTTTATAAGACGCGTATCAACCCTGGTTGCATTCAAACAGGCAAATTAGCAGAAACTATCAGTAAATATTGAAACAATAATAATTTAAAATGGTAAAGGATATAGGAATTCAATACTTGAACTGTTAAACATAAGTCAAATGCTTTATTAAGATAACCTCAGTGCATAACATGCAAAGGGTTCTTTGCATGTTATGCACCTTCAAAATATTCTCTAAGGGTAACCTTTAACCAAAGTACTGGTTTTAAAAAGAAAACAAAAAAAAAAGCAGCCATGACATTCAAGAACAACAACAAAAAAGCTAAAATTGTACCCACTGCAAACAGGGAAAAATGCTACAAGCATTCAGCAACAGCACTATTATCTGCAAAACATATTGCCCTGGTACTAAGAATTGCAGGAGAATTAAAAAAAATATCATGGTGATGCTGTCTTTCTGCTTCTTGAGAGTATCAAAATGTCAGTGAACTTTCTCATTCATTCGCAAAAGTACCAGTGACAATCTGTTCCCTGTAAATGAATGACACCAAGAGAGGTTAAAACCAGTTTTGTAGAGATGAACAAATTCAGAAAATGAACAGATCAAAAAGCACTAAGCATATTTCAAGATGCAGAAGCAACCAGGTACTCAAAAGGCAAACTGAGTATAAAAGATGGTGGCATTTGATTTCAAAACAAATAGAACATAGAAAAGTCACTATAATAAGAATAGAGGATGCTGGAATGAAAAAAATAAAAATAATAAGAAATATAAAGGGCAATGGAATAAGAATTTGTCATTAGATCAGAGACAAGATGTACTGTGTTCTCTCACTTTGGAACTTCAGGCTCACACCCTTCAAGCAGGCTGGAAGGTCCAGGCAGGCTGGAAGTCTTCTTCTGTGAGGGCCATATGGAAGGCCACATGGCCTGAGACAGACAGGGACTACAGTTTGGCTGATATTGGGATCCTTGGTTTAAGGAATAGGCTGCCCAAAGTGTAACTGGGAACCTGTTGTTCCGTTTTAAATGTATGGAGCTAAGAATAAACATCCATACTCTGGTGACTCACACCTTTATTACACACCCTTCAAAATCACAAATGGGTTTTCTAACCTGAAGTGCAAATATGCAGTCACAGCCAATCAGCTTTGCAAAAAATCAACTGGAATATGTCAATCCTTTCAACATTGCCTGGGGCCTCTCAAGGCTTCTCCCTCTTGGCTTCCCCAGCTGCTTCTGCTCTTTGTTGTGATTAAAGAGGGACGGTTGCACAAAAGCTTTGCAGTACACCAAATTAGCAAGGCACCTGATTCTGATGGCCCTTCTCTCTAGGGGAAGCTGATTATCAGATCTTAATGAATATCTGGCAAAGCTGCAAACCAGGTAAAGGTATCTCCATGTTCTTCTGAGCTAAGTGCTGCTTAGCACTTCTGTGGTAATGCACTTTATTTGTTCCTCTTCCTATTCTCTCTAAGCCAAATTATAGCAGGAATTCACAAAGTTTGCCATTACAAAGACAAATAGGTCTTTAATTTGTAAGGAACAAGAGACCATGGTGTCAAGTCTGAACTCTATACATATGGGCCCTTGAGTTTCATGTCCTTTTATCAAACTTGCTTTTCTTTGAACTACTGTATAACACTAGAAAGAAGCAGTCTTCCTTTCAGACTCTAAGGAACTCAAAACAATTCTGACTCTGAGTAATAACTGACCTCTTACTTAAAAAAGAAAATAAAATCCATGGTTATGTACTGAATTTTCCCAGTTTTACTTAGAGCAGTTGGGTTTCATTATGCCTTTGAAAGATCAAAGAGCTCTCTTCAGCTAAACAGTAGTGATGGTAACAATAAAGCATTATACAGGCTTCTGCAATTACCCTCACAAAAGCATGAAGATCTTGTTCTTCTCTCAAGGCAGGCCAATGCAGTTTAAAATACCTGTTTTATGCTTTTGGTGCATCTATTTAAACATCTGGATTTCTTTGTCAAAGCAACAATTATTTCTTCTTGCCAGTGTTTTCAAACTGTGGGGTAGCAAAAGGACTAGATAGACATGAGGACTTGCTTTAATTGAGATATTGGCATTAACTTACTAAAAAGTATAAATGGCTTAACCAACTCCAGACTTCTCACAACCTAGCTCAGGTACTAGGAAAACTCTCTTGAACAGCTGAGCAGAATATTAGAATAGATTTAAAAAAATATTTTATCTAGCGTATACAATTCAGTGATCAGGAATGATAATTCAAGCCTCTGAATTCTTGAAAGAGCTACGAGTCCTTTTAGGAGACAGACATTGCTAGCATTGCAAATCTACTACATTAACTGAATAGTCAGTCATTAGCTTCAAGTTTTAATATGCCCTTTGTCATAGTCTTCCTGTCTGATCTTAGACAGATCACTATTTGATGCTTCTACACTCTCCCTGTAGTAAAATGTTAACGATGTCCAGTTCTGTATGTAATGATTATAACATGATTTGAGGACCTTGGGTATCATTTGTTCCGTGTTTATGGAAAGACTGGGTATCATTTAACTGGAATCAAGAATAGCAATACTGTGGCTTTGCCACAGCTTGCTGCACTTAGAGGGTGGGCCAGATGGCCTTTCCTTAATGCAGCTACAATGGCAGAAATTCTAACTGT
This sequence comes from Leptocoma aspasia, assembly GCA_013399835.1. Classification (NCBI taxonomy): domain Eukaryota; kingdom Metazoa; phylum Chordata; class Aves; order Passeriformes; family Nectariniidae; genus Leptocoma; species Leptocoma aspasia. Next base: position 408,356 of record VXAX01000269.1, read on the forward strand.
TCTCAGGTTTTTGTTGTTATCCCCCAGCTGAAGGTTACTGTCACCAAAGGTTTGCATGGGTAGGTAGGGGGGTTTCTGAACTCAGATGTTGGCTATATTAGCTAAAGTAGCATTTTGAGGTATCTTAAAAATTCCTTGAAAAGGAATATGTGTGTTTTCATATGAGAGATTAAAGAAAATAAAGTGCCTGACTTGGAATGACGTTCAATGGGAATACAATGAGTTCATAAAGGGATGCATGCCTAAACCCCATTCTTCAATTAGACCTGTGCCTACAATTCAAGAGCACTAACTTTGTTTACAGCTTTTTTCCAAGTCAGAGGAAATTAATTCCAATATCCTGATATCCTTCCACTGACTATAATGTGACTTCTGTCCTGTACTGCATTTGTCAATTAGAAAAGGGAATTCATATAGTAGAAGATAGCAGCAGGTATTCTGTTGAGATTAGGAGAAAATATTTTTTTAAAAAGCATACATTCAGCAAACATGCACTTCAATAATAATTTTAGTCTAAGTGCCTTAGTCTTTAAATTATGTGACGTGTATAGTTAGTGAAATAGGTCTGTATTATATGTCCAGCTTTATTTATCTTTGATTTCTCTGGGAATTTACCCAGGGACAGCTGATTACTCTTTATCAGTGGTCAGAATTATCTGTTTAATCACTGACAAAATATTTTCTTTGGAATAATGAACTTTCAAAAATGCTTCATAATAAAATTGTAAGCAAATACAGCACCTTAATTAAGGTATATGAGCACATACATTTCTCATTCTGTGAAAACCTCTATTCTTCTGTGTCAGTAGGGGAGAATATATCTGAAAGATGAACAGCAAAACAAAATAAAAAAAAAAGCAAAAAACCTTGGCCTAATATCCAGAAATGTTTTTACTGGGATATAGTTGAATAAAACATCAGGCTTCTTCAGCAAGTAACAGCTTCTGACTACTCCCTGATGGATGCGCTTGAAAGCAAATGCTCATCCTGTGCTTACTGACAAAGGTGACCCTTTGATATTCTGAGTGCTTGATGCTGACAATCAAACTCTGAAATGTGTGTATGAATTTTATATGCTGTATAGAAGTGTGTGTGTCAGGGAGGAAGAAGGGGGATGGAGAAGGGAGGATGCAGACAAACACTAAAACAAATGAGAACCCACATTCAGATTTAAATGAAGACTTAACATAAAGGATACTAATTCATAACCGCAAGTTAGAGTCTTCAATCTGTTTCCCTGTCATTTAGTGCTATAGGTCAGAAGCTGGGAAAAGGAGAAATATTTCCATTCTGTCATGTTCTCCAACTTTGTTTCTAAACAGAAGTTTGTGTTATATAACCAGATAATCAAGGGTTTGTGAGACAGTAGATGCAATACAGAAGGCCACACATCTATCTCTCAACAGGACCCTTTTGAGGAAGATTCCTCAACCTAGAAAAATGTTTGTGGGAAATGTTAGGCAAGTTTGGCATTGAGTAGAGTCTTCTTTCAAATAAGTATTCCTCCAAGTGCCATTAGTGAGGCTGTGAAGGGACAGCTCAAGTGACCTGAATGCTGCAGCAGAATGTAGCTCCTTACAGATGCCAGGTCAGGAAGGCAAGGAGGTGGATTAGCAAGTAATCAGCACATGTAGGTGAAGCTTTGCTTTGAAATCTTATCTTGAAGATAAGAGGACAGGCCAACACAAGACATCACATTAGGTATCTGCCACAGACTGTCTGCTCGAAGAGATGAAGCAGATGCAGCCTTCTTTAGACAGATGGAGGAAACCCTGTACTCTTGGGGGACTTTAATCCTTCTTATGTTTGCTAGAAGGGTGATATGTCTGTGTGCAAGCAACCCAGGTTTCTGCAGAATGTCCTAAGACAACTTCTTCACCCAGGTGATTGATGAGGTGACCAGAGGGTGTGTTATGCTGGACCCATTCGTCATGAATAAAGGAGAACTGCTCAGGGATATGGAATGGCACTTTGCCCACAGGCCTCAAAAAGCCTTGAGTCAGGCAGAAAATTCTGGTAGAGTGAAGCATTATCCACAGCAGAGAAAAACCAATAAATCAGGAGCCTTTTAAGTAAATTGGACACACTCAGTTCCATAAAAACAAAATTGGATGCATCTAAGGCTGGTGACAGTGATGAAATGTTTCTTTCTATAACGTCTGAAAAGCCACAGTCTTTGGGGAAGATTCTTAAATTCTGAAAACAGGGAAAGTCACACCAATTCAGGTTCAGATCCAGCATAGCCCATCTAGGAACACATACTATTTTTGACTGGAGAACCTGAAATTCCTTTGGTGGGAATACTTGTGTCTATGCTCTCCTAATTATATAATATCTAGTATTCATGAAAGGAAAGAATTCTCTCTGAAGCACGTATAATTGCTGTGATACTATCAGTCTAAAAATTCTAAAGGAAATTGTTCATAAAATATTTCTGTAGGTAAAATAACAGGTATTTATAAGGTGAATGGTGTAGATCCTCTCAGGATCTACCTGCAAGTAGCATGAGGGTCAAGCTCACCTGAGTTTACAAATACCACAAATATACATGGAGGAGTTTTCTTCCACAGGCATTAACTCTTTGCCGGCAACCCCCTTGGCAGTTGTTATTCCCAAGACATGGGAATTATATTATTCCCATTCTGTAAGCAATTTTAGCAGTTGTAAGCAGCATTAACTGTGTTTTAAGCAACTGACCTGAAATGTGTAAAACTACACGAAGTGGAAAGGAACTATGAACGAATGCTCTGACACCTCAGCTTGCATGCCCTTTAAATCTTCTGCCAGTGCCCTGATCAGCTTGATTGCAAGGGCTGTTAGGTACAAGGAAGTATGTCAAAGAGCCAAAGGTACACATATGTTGTTTGGTTCTGTCTTTTGGGGAGAACATGACCTTCCACTAATGACAACATGATGCTAAACACAAAAGTTATACAAATGACTTGACTGAACTTGACGTCGCCTTCCGACATGAAGACATAGAATGGCCAGAGATGACCAATATGCTAAAGATGATTAAATGATCATTATGTGAGCCTGTGCAACACATTAAAACCTCCTTTGTTCCAGCAGACATCTAATGTGAAACATCACTTGATGTCTTACAAAGACACAAAGTATGCAATAATGCCAGAGGGACAATATTCATATAAAGAGAGGACATTTCAGCTGAGCTCTCCAGGAGCCCTACCCTGTACCACATGGCATAAGCAAGCTGGGGATAGAAGGACTGCAGTCTTCATCAAATGATACGACTCCAAAATAAACAACCCTGTCGAGAAAACAGTGGGAATTATAATTCTAACATAAACATTTGCTAATGTTTCCCCCTTGTCCTTTAATGTAAGTTTTTAACTCCCAGCTCACTTGGTGTTTTATTTCTTTACAGCTTTTGTTTCTCTGTTTTAGAGGTGGGTTTTTAAATTAAGTTAGAAGACAGGAGAGAAAGTGTCTATTTCTTCCTTCTCTTTTCCTTCCAGAGGGCAGTTATTTCCTTTCCTTCATCTGCCACCTCAGACTTTCATGACAACTACAAGCTTCACTGCATCCTGAAGTACTTGCAAGTGCATGCTGAGGTTTCTTTCACCCCATTAATGGTGAAAGCAAGCCACAGTCTGCATTAGCGCATACAGATCAACAGTAGGCATTCACATCACAACACATTTTCAGTATGTGTTTTGAAATGTTACACTGACTGGCCACAGCTCTCAACCTGCTGTTGCCCCACTGTGAACCGATGCTCACCAGTGAGGGAAATGGCAGCAAAAGAAAAGGGAGGCACAGACAATATATTTAATTTAATAAAGAGATTTCTCTAAGCTTTGTGGTTTACTATATCTGGTAAGCCAACTGTAAACAACAAATGGTGGAGTAACAAGGGTTGTCTTAGGCCTGAAAGAGGGATTTTACTTTTTAGCTGTCCCTAGCCTTCAAAATTTATATTCATGAGGCTGCAGCTTCATAGTGGGAATGCTATTGTGCTATACAAACAAATAAGAAAATAGTAATGCAGCTCCAAATAACAGCAATCTAAATAATCCATAATCAAGCATGAACTTCACATGTACTCTCTCCCTAGAAAGGAAGATTATTATGTTCAGCTGTTTTTCTATAGCTGGAAGTCTAGGGACACACAATTCAGGACTATGTGCAGACTGTTAACAAGAGTAGAACAGGATAATCTGTGGTAAGATGTGCTCCAAGATATAAGCACTGGTATGAGTGGGTAATTAGCATGTGGAAAACAAAACTGTTTTGTTTGGGACACAAAAATGAAAAACAAGAATTAACAGAAATATTGCCTTGAGGGTTCTAGGATTTGCTTGCTTCTGTAGGTGGAATGGGAAGAAGGGGAGGAGGTTCTGTATCATTACACTGTAAGTACCATCATGTGCCATAATGTAGGAAATGCGTCTTGTTTGAAACAGATGGTTGTGAGGCTCTTATATTGTGTAATATATTTGGATACAAGGATGATGCCAAGTAGATTCACAATTATGATGATCGTAAACATTAACCATGCTGTATTTCCTGCCTTTTCGTTTTCTGAATAACATCCTCGCCCATCCCACCCATTGCTCATTATCTCCTTTCTTAGCCCCTGTATGATGGTTTAAAACCTGCAAGCTGTTCCTGGATTGTCGTCGTGGGCCTCTAACCTCTCAACTGTCCCTCATTACGGAGTTATCTCTATTCTGCAGAGACCGACAGTACAGAGAACTTCTGCCAGCGCCAGTAAATCTTTCAAAGAGGAATACAAGACAAGTGTGTGTGTGTGTGTGTGTGCAATGCAATATAGAAATGAAGGGCACTTGGGAAAGTCAAGTGCTGGAACATAAAATATGACTGATGGATGAGGAATAATGGAAACGCAGATGCGCCACAGCATTTGTTCTACTTTTTAAGAGAATGACAAGTACTAGGCCTATTGAAGAGGGAGGCAGGTGACCTAATCACATAAACTTGGGGGGGGGGGGGGGGGAGGG
>VXAX01000269.1:413346-438872 GCA_013399835.1 Leptocoma aspasia
GGGGGCGGGAAGGGGAAGGGAAGAGGCTAAGAACTTTGATTTTTTTTGTTTTCCAATCTCTGATTTGAAATTTCTGACTTTTACTGTGCAGAAGGCCACTTAAGCTCCCTGTACATCAGTTTTGTCACATGCAAAAGGCTGGTCTTAATGCTTACCATTCTTCTGGATGCAGAATGCAAAATATAGACCCTGAGAGAGGCTATTCTAATAATCAAAAATGAATGGAAAATTGCTTTGTGTAAACAGAAGTTACAAGGGTAACTTTTAACTTTAGGCACTGCAAAAATAACAAATAGTCACTGTGCTTGGAACAGGAAACTGAAGGCATCAAGCATGTATCATAGTGCAAGTTACAAGGCAAGGAAAACAAATACTGAGCAAGTGTCTACCAATAAAGTTGCATAAAGGATGTTACAAGTGCAGATGGGGGAATGCAGTTTGACTTTTCACATCTTGCTTTTTTGGGGAACAAAAATTTTAAAGGTAAGTACAGAACACTAGCACACTAAAATCTAAGAGAAAGTGAGGATTTCTCTTGCTAGTTATCATCTATCCGATTAAGATATAATACCTTTTAACCATTGGAGTAATGTTACCCATTACTTTCTAAAATGCTGAAAAGGCATGGACTGTATTACATGACAGTAATTTTCTTTGTTTAAATAGCCCCTTGTGTGTGCTCACAGCCAGATAGTTTTGCCTCAGTATATTGCTTAGCCCCTCTACTTGCAATGGCTTGGAAGGGATTCTGCCTTTTGTTTCATTTGCTTCTGCTGAAACACACTGCTGTGCTTGCCTTCAGAATAGCTGTAGCCAGAAGTAAAATCAGACAAAAAAAGAAAAACACTGCTGAAACTATACTGTGATAAAATTTAGTTCATCCCCTCCTCAAAAGCAGGGTCAACAGTATCTTAAATCATTCCTCGACAGAGGGGAATTCATCTTTCCAAGAGGTTCTTTCAACACCAAACAAAAAGATTCTGAGTTTGCCTACAGTAACACAGTATCCTTTTTGCTTTGCCAAGCCACATACCAGCAGGAGTTTGACTTTATCTTCCTTGAAAAATGGAGTTGTCAGCAGAGGTTGATTGTTTATGATGGGTTGTACAGGTAGTAACATCAGATAGCTTCCAGGCAAGCATACTGCTTGAACTATATGAACATCAATAAGACACAGCAAAAATGAAAAGTATCTCTGGAAGTTTCCAGCCAGACAGAGTGTTACAAAACCATTCCACAGTTGTGCCTGCTGTTACCAGGAAAGCAAGTTGGTCCTTTCCATTGCAGACTGCCAAAAGCTGTTCCTGGGTTAACAAGTAAGATTTAAGACTTGTTCAGATCTTTCTTTAGCCTTAAAGAAAGTGGAATCCTATCCCTTTATGTAACAATGATTCTAGGTTTGTGCTCAGTGATGGATGCCAGTACATGGATTTTATGTAGCCAGTGGGACTGCCATGTCAAAGCCGTCAAGTGCATACAAATAGTAACTATACCTATGACTATAACCTTGGAACAGGGCAGACTTTCTTTTTTTCTTTTTTTTTTTTTTTTTTACTCCTGGAACGTCTGAAGGTCTCTAAGAAGCACAGCATATATTTTTATATACAGTTGCACTACCACTTCCTTGTTTACCTGTGATTTAAAGCTGCATTCACCTCAGCCCTTTCAAATTGTACTAAGCAGACACATGTATGACTAGATCTCTTTTAAAACCCAACTCAGATGTTACAAATTTTGGCTAGGTAGTAGTGCTAGACACTTCTCTACTTTGATGGTCATGTAATTCTTTTATTTTACTTTTGGATTGAGTCCCTGCCAAGTGCTACCATTTCTGAACCAGAAGAAAAGATATCTTCAGGTTAAAATGTCACTGTGCCCATCAGTCACACTTCAATGCATAGCCATAGTTCACAAGTTATTCAGCAGTGCAATGAATAATTCCAGTCTAGAACTTTTCTTCAAGTTCCTTATTATTAGGACTGAGACAAGAGTGACTGGAGGCGTGAATTTCATCTCTTTTTAAGACTTTACTTCACAAACATACAGGAATGAAGTTCAGGAATACAAGGATGGGTAATAAAGCGATCGGTCTGGTGTCAGCGCCACAGCAAACATCAACCTATGTTTGTAACACTGCGAGCGTCTCGTTGGCAGCTGCACATCCTTGTCCAGTGAGATACAGCTGCACGTTGGGCCTGACAATCAAGTGTGAGGCATACAAAACTGGGGAACACTTTTTAAAAGCTGACAGTACCCACAGCTACTAAAAAAAAAAAAAAGGTTTTATATGTGCTTGGACAATTAACTCCTAAAGAATGGAAAGCTCTGGGTTCAATGAATAAGGAGTATACAGGGTATAGACAACAACAGTGCTCTGGTCTGTGACTCAGATGATGCTACAGCACTGTCTACAGTACTGCCTTGAGCTCTGTCTTCAGAGTGACTACCTTTCTCTTTTATTATTCCAAACCTGAATGCATCCCCTTTCCCTATTCTTTCACTATTCTCTAAAACTACTATGATGCAAATCTGTTTTTTGTAGTTTAAACAGTTACAGGATTTCACAACTGTAATTTGGGCAGCTCATACAGATAATGTTGTTTTTTAGAATCTTTCACAACAGACTTCTTACATCTCAAATTTTGATGTAGACGTTTGGATTAAACAGATGTTAAAAAAATGAAGAGGCAAAAGTGAAACCAGTATGAGTAAAAGATTTCTTTTTTTTGTAGCTTATATAGAATCTTTTCTTTTTATGGTTATGATGTTAATGCCCACCAGCTTTAACCACTAAACACAAAAACCCCAGAAGATTCATGCCTGCCTGTTTATACAGTAAGACATAAGAACAATTCCCTTTTATATACATATATTGCTATTGTTTTAAAAGATTTTGCTGTTCAGATTTCTTCTTTATATTCCTACCATTTTTAAGTCCATATTCAAGGTTAACATTTAGTCCTCTGAGAAAAAAAAATATGCTTCATAAAAATGTTCATAATCCTCATTTGCCCACATCAATCAAGTTTAATTGCTCAGTTAAATTGCCTAGTTACCTCAATTTGGAGACATTTAGATGTTTCTATCATTTCCCCTCACACCAATCCTCAACTTTAATAATAAAAGGCTGCTCTTCCATGCCTCTTGGCTAATTGTTCAGTTAAAAGAGTGTGAGCAGTTCTGGCATTTGAAAGATGTGTGAAAGGCCACTTGTGAATGGCTTAGGAACACAAAATCAATGACATTTATACATTATGTGTTGTTTCTATGCTTTACAACAGAAAGTGTAATAAAGTACAAATAGGTGGAAGAACAACTTTTACAAATAATGTGCATTTTTTTCTCTTTCTGACTCCTGTTGAAATTGTCTTAGTTTTCCAACTAGACAATTTTTTAACTGTCTCTCAGCAAACTTGTTCTGCAGGAATTTTCACTTCCCCATCAGTCCCTCTGAAGTCAACAGCTTGTACTCTAATTCTGCAGTAGAAAGAATGGGGGCTGATGAGGTTTAATATCAAAGTTCAGAGTGACAATAAGAGACTGTAGGATCAGCTCAGGACCATCTGCTTTATCTTTGAACACAAAATCCCCATTACCCTGACCACCCTCAGAAGACTGTGAAACAGGAGAGTGTGTGGAGGACTGCTGTCTTTAAATTGGTTGCCTTTTTTTTCGTTCTTGACTCTGTGTTTCGTACCTGTTGTTTTTTTTTTTCTTTCACTATCTCATCTTCTGGTTTTGTTTTTTCTCTCTTTAGGTAAACTTTCTCCCAACTCTTATCCTCTACCCTCATTTAATGTCATTTCCCCCTCCTTGCCATCTTGATTCCTCTTTGTAAAGCTTCCATTCCTTCCATCTCTGTCTTTCTAGTTCTTTCCTCTTACTCTCTTCTGTTTTGGTATCTTTTCTTACCCTCTTATCTTCCTTCTCTAGTTTTTCTCTCTGAGGACTCTCTGCCTTTGGCCTTTTCCTGTAGATTGGGCTCAATGGTACCTTTCATGAATGCTGATTATCCTGGCTGGAGTTCTATGAGTATCACACCAGCTGAGTGGCTCTTCATTTGAATCATGCCTTGCAGCCATTTAGCAGGAAAGGAGTGTCGCATCCAACTTTGACTGACAGCTGACTGGCAGGCAAGAAAAGCAGCCACCATCTCTCATGGGAATGCTCAGAAGCTTGCAGAGGGAGATAAAATGTCAAACCACTGTGATCTGCAGCCTTTGCTAAGAGGCTCGAGAGATCAAACTACATCAGATACAACCCCATTTTAGTTTGGAAAACCAAGCTGTATTGTTTCTGCTTTGAATGTCATCATCAGTAGCATAATCTCTGCATTCTTCAAGACATATTCCTATAGACTGTGACACCTTGGGCAGTACAGACTGTCTTTAGGCTCTTAACACAGGTGCATTAGCTCTACAGCTCACATAAAGTTTGTTACCTACATGGGGGTCTTCTGCTCAGGGAGGCAGATGTTATCATAGCTAAGCTGTGACTTTTCTTTTTAATTTTTTTTTACTCTTTCCCAACTGACAGCGTGCTTTGACATTAGAAATTTTTAGCTGCCTGTTGCTTCTTAGTAGATATGCACAGTGGGCTTCAACCATGCTTTGTAGTAGCATGGCTGGTGGTGTGAAGGTCACGTCACACCGTCCTCAGTGGTACCACAAAACCTCATCAGAAAATGGCTGCAGCATTGTTGTGTGCAGTGGATAATAAAAAGGGAAACAATTACCTTTTGCTGGGTAGAGAGAATCCTCACCAAAAATGTAGGTACTGTGAATCCTAGCTTAGATCTAAACCTCTCCTGGTTTATATAGTTTGACTGCAGCAAAATAAGTGAGCGCGAGGGAAAACACATATCCCAGTTTAAAGCTAAAAATCCAGCCTATAATTAAGCTGTATTATTTCCAGACACAAAATAAAGTGCAAAATCTTTAATAGAACTGCCAATGATTTGCCATGGGACTTCCTGGTCAAATGAAGACTTGTTGATTACAAGCTGAAGCTGAGGCGCACTAACCTTTCTGCTGAATTACTCCTCAGCAGAAGCTGGGCACACACAGGAGCACGAACTAAAAGTTGTAGTAGGCACTGTTCTTCCCTTCTTGCTACTGCTGGCTTTCCAGTGCTTCTAAAATCAAAACATAGATGCAAATGAAAGAAACTTACCTTGCCAACATATTGGTAGTCAGTTCCTGTGTATTCCTCCAATAAAAAGAACTGATTCCACATCCAGCTCCTTTTGGAACGATGGAGGTCTTGCCTGCTGTTTCCAGACAACACCAAAACCTTTTCCTTTTCTGGAAAGCCACTAGTCCTTTTGGATAAGGGAGTTAAGAAACTTTGGTGGGGCTGACCAGCCCAAAACAGCAGCCAGAAGCAATGGTAAGTTCTCATCACGGCAACACAAGAAGGTCTAAATAATGATTTTTTGTCTTGTCCTCAAATTAACCTACTTTACTGCTCTCAATCCAATCTCATGCCGTCTTCCTTCTTTAAATAGTCTTTGCGGTCTCAAAGGATCTCTGAAAAGAAAAATAACAACTTTTTTAACATTTCCAAAAGTACTTAACTGTCATCACTGCAGCAAGTCCACAAAGTAGACAAGTAATAATAATTGGTGAAAACCTGGGCTGTTTCTGACTCAAAATGTTGCAAATGGTCCTTCAAATGATCTGAGTGAATCTATATCGAGTATGGGGAAGGAGTCATGATGTTTGTATTTAGGGTGTGTGTGGGTCTCCTTTAACCCCATTTGCTTCCCCTCATCGATAAAGACAAGCCAGGTATTTCTCTTTTTACTGCCTGAACTTTGGGATGTAACTGATTACTTTCTGATTGGGGATCTTGATGAGGTTACCATATTACATTAAAGAAGTGTTAGCAAAACTGCACACTGTCTCCCTAGGAGACATTCTGTTGCTATAGTTGTGGACTGAAGAGACTGGACTTAACTCCAGGATTTTTCCCTTACATTTAAGGAGTTTTGCCTTTGACTCCATTTAGAAAGGAGTCAACCTAGCTTAACAGGTTAGTGAAATAAATGTGTGCATTTATCAATATCTCACAGATAATTGACTTGCTTGTTATTGCATAGGAAATGAAGTGGACACTTTGATTTTCTCATTATCTACTGCCAGAGTTTTGAATCTTTAAATACATAGTTATATATGTGAATGCTTTCACTAAAACCTTCTAAAAATAGAAAACAAACGCAGCTAGTTCATTGTTACCTGTGGGTTTTTACTAGCTACTGCTTCCTACTACTATTAATACTAAATATCAGTGCACCTATAAAATAATTACAAAAATTATCTCTATCTCTGAATACCACATAATTTTCAACATGCAAAAAGCTACAGATAGAGTACCACAGAGTACTGTGGATAGCTCTCCTATTTTTAATAAAGCTGAAAGCTTCTATTCAAAAGGAAGAAAATATACTATGTGTCTCAGGTAACCAGTCATACAAAATGCTTAATGAACAGCTTTGGAACATTTTATAATGTGAAGAAATCAGAATTAGTTGACAGAAACATTACACAACATATATTTTTGTTGTAAACATTGCAATAAATTTTTTAGTTCAAACAGATCTATAACCTCAGAGAAGGATAATTTGATTAATTTTAATTTTCTTTCTCACTGATGCTCTTTGAAAAAAGTTTGGGTTTTTTTTTTCAGTATTCTGATCAAAACCCAATAAATCATTCTGAACCCACTCAAAATTCAATACAACATCTCTCAGTATTTGTAAATAAAGACTGTGGAATGACAATCTGACTATACGAAATTGAAGAGAAAAAATTTTCTTTGTTTCATTGCATTTCATGAAACACTACTTGGATCACATTCTATACCAAAGAACATTTTTTCTCCTATAATATGTTTTTTGTTTATTTAAAGGTGTACAGTAGGCAGAATTTAGCCTTTGAGTTATGCTGAAGGAGTTACAGCACCTGCAATGCCTCAGGTTAGCTACTCTTCTGGCTGTTGTTGTTCTTGGTAATAAATTGTATGAAATAACCTCAAGTCTCTTAGAGTTCCTGTTAGTAAATCATTTTCTGTAAGAAATACCACTTAGCTTTTATATTAATAGTAGGCAATAGAACAGGACTGTTCAAACAATATTATTTTACTGTTTCAAAAGGTAAAATACTGTTAAGAGGTAACAGTACTCCTCTGCTAACTCTTCTCTGTGTGAGAAGGAGTAAGATTTTTAGCATTAAGAGGAAGAACGTAAATAGTACAATTAATTCTGACACAGTGTAATTTCTGCTGGAGAAGAGGGAAGGGTGTTGTAGTTAGCTTTCTTATCAGCCCGGGAAAGACAGCTCTGTCCTGCAGGTCATGGGAACTGTGTCCACACATCGCTTTGAGAGTTCGTGAGAGAGACACCCACCCCTGGGTGTATTCACACATACATGCAACCATACACACAGAAAGAACAGCAAGAACAGAGCTGCATTCACAACAAGACCTTCCCAGACGAGGAACAGGAAAAGCTGGCATGACTAAGCTTTACAATGTATTCAACAATTGCTTTCAGTGCAACTGATGGAGCAGTGGCAAACTAATGTGCAGGTTGCTAGAGCAGGACACAGACAGCAGATTCAGGCACCAGGATAGGGAGAGCTGAGGGCTTTAACCCTCTCCCTGTCTATAGTCTCTTTTCTCCTCCTTCTGTACCCTTCTGACTCGTGTAAGTTCTTGTCCTTTATGGCTCTGCCAACATCAATTTTTACCCTGGCTTTCACTGGACTGTATTCAAGTGGACATCTTCCTTCATGTGATATGGAAGAGCAAATTGAGTCTCACGCAACATTTTTTACTTCCATTTTCTTGCCAGGTTGCTTTGGGGGGATGTTGGGACCTGCCCAGGTGAGTTAAGTACTGCCCCAAGCAGGGGCAGACCTGGTGAGCTGCCATGTATCAGGATGGACGTTATCAGGATTTTCTGTGTTTGGAGGGCAGACGTGGAAAGATGGATTAGGCAGTGGTTCTGGCTGTGCACATGTGTCTTCCCTTACTGGGGAAGCAGGGTCTGAGGTAGGGAGTGCAGCTCACCACTACTTTGCTATTAGTGAGGTCTGCATGGATTTTTGAGGCATAAGGAAGTGAAAATCATCACTTGACAGGCTCCTCTAGTGCTCATCCCACCACCTCTATGGCCAGATCCTGTGGTGGGGCTCCATACCTCTGCTCCTGCACATAATGTTTCCTGGGAAGTGCTGCCTGGACCAGCATTACCTAGATGGGATTTGTGCCAGCCTTTTAAAGGATCAGTCCTTCAAACACCAATTGCCAGGAAACAATTACTCCTGTGGGGGAATTTTCTGCACTTGAAGTCAGCTATATTTCACAGCTCTGATGTCACGGGAAAGGTTTTATAGTGGCTCATGCTGAATTATAGCTTACAGGAATGATATCATAGCTGTGAAATACAGCCCTTTACTCTTCCCCGCAGAGATGTGTCCAAAATGCTGAAATAAGGGCGTGATCCCGTAATGTCCTTCTTGACTGCATAGCCTTCATGATGCAGCAGAGCAGCTAAGCCCCAGCAGCTTCCCTGTGAGTGGCAAGAGAGGAGATACACCTTTACAGACCCTGGCTTGAGCGTGCAACTGGGGTAAGTACCAACAGAATCCAGGGTGTCTCTACCCTATGGGTGCTGATTACTCTTTTACGGGTCACAGTGATAAATTCAGTAGAGTGAAAAAAAAGGACAGAGCACTACACTCTGAGCTGAGCCTTTAGTAGAGTGAGCTCCTGTGGCTCTTAAATGCCATTTTGTGCTCCAGTCCCAATGTCTCATGCTCCAGAGAGGTCTCTGCAATGGAATAGTTTTTCTTGTGCAATCTCTCTTTATTTTGGAAACAAGTCACTCACCAGGGAGATTTTATTTTCTTTAAGTGTAGGCATGCAAATATAACTGACGGGACCCGGGGATGGGGGCTAAAATTTGTTTTCTTCACATTGCACAAAGTCAGGTAAAAAGAGGCACTTTAAACACGGCATTTCTCTCAACCATCAGCTGGTCTGGTGGCTGGGGAACTTGCTGTGTAATCAACTGTCAAGAGTGAAAAACAATTTAGGTGTACCACAGCCTCAGACAACTGGCTTAGCTTGCCAGCTCAAATATATAGCAAATCTGGGCTTTTTATGAGAAAAGAAGGAATGTGCACATCCAAGCTTAAAAAAAAAAATCCCAGTCTAACTTTAGCTACGGTCATCATTAAGATAAAAGCAATATCATTTGCAGCATAGAACTTTCTTCAGTGTGACAAGTTGCAGATCTGAAGTTTATGTTCATGCCTCTTCGAAAGATTTAAACCTCAGACAATTGCTTAATCACTATAAATATCAATTTCAAAATTATTTCCCTCAGGTGATAGCAGTCACAGTCAGCCTTTCTATTCACCCTCTCCAACACTTCATTAATGTAATGTCTCAATGTGAGAACTCAGTGCAAATTTACATCCTTCAAGAGTAATATCCAAGTATTTAAACTATAAATCAAAAAGGAAATGCATCCATTGGATTTACTCCTATGAATCAGGGAGCCCTGCCCTGCCCTGCCCTGGAGATGCCTTTCTGGCACAGTGACAGGCATCAGGTACAGATTCCTGACATGAGGAGCCCCAAAGAGGTTCCACCTCTGCTCCTACTCAGCACTGTGCGTTGTAATGGTCTTCCCAGCCAGCTGTTAAATAAACCAGACCAGCAAAGAGCCTTCCCATGAGAGGCATCAGCAAGGAGAGGGAAAACAGCTTTTCCTCATTCCTTTCTGTTCAGCCCCATAGTACTCGCTCCATCAGCAGACTCTCAAAGGAATCTGCTTTGTGTACTACTAAAGTGTACTAAAGTCTGGACTTTAGGATAATTTATTTTCTGAACCCATGCATTCAGGTATGTTTCTGCATGAATTTATACATCCTGGATGTTATGGGCGGCTGATAATTAGATTTTAAATAGCTCCTAAATAGGCTAGCAACCATCAGCGTCTCTAAAGTTTTTGATACAACCTTTATTCAAACAGAAGTGCCAGTTTAATAGATCCTTTATTGCCTTATCATCAGGGTACAGTTTCATTGTTTGAGTGTTGCATACAAAGCTTTGCAGATTTAGATTCAGGTCCATCAGTACACTGGAATGATCATCAACTGTGTCTTGAAGAACCGATAATGTACTGCTATTCTCAAACAGAAACGGAATGGACAGGTGAAAGTTATTATTTGCTTTGGCATAGCATATAGGAAACTGAGCATGGGAAAAGTTTTAGGGCTTGAGGCATGTTTATTTGTTTATTTATTTATTTCTGTGACACAACAAATTGCCTCTATCCTTATGGAGTTTGCTTAAGTTCTTAGAGAAAGATGAACAAAGACAGAGAATAGACTCTACTCTCTCATTCTAACAGGCTTCACCATGAATGCACAAGTATGTGTGCCTTTGTTGCCCTCAAATCAGGTCTAATTTAGAGTTGTTGCTAGAAAGATACAAACTACTCCTTGGCTTTATCATCATATGAAGTGCTTACCAGGAGAAAAAAAAGTTTACCAGGAAGAAAAGGAGGCTTCTATCCTGAAAGCTCTAACTTATATTTAATTTCGTAGATAATGTGGGAACACATTAAAAATATCCTGACATCACTTTCTAGATGCTTACCCAACCAGCACCAATTAAGTCTGTCAGGCAAACCGAGCCTGCTTAAATCCCAAACAATTCTACAAAGCCAGCTGGCTCTGTAGTTTTATTTTACCTAGGCCGTAGGCTCTGGATTCACAGCTTCCCTATGTAGGGGAGTCACTTCCTAGTCCCCCAGTGGGACCCTGCACTGAGAGGAACTCTCTGTACTCACAAAGTCTTGCTGGAAGGCCTCTCCCCTGGCTCAAACATCATGTGCAAGTGTTAAATCTGTCAGGTCTGTGACAGGGGAAGACACCAACAACTCACTGTCAGAGCCTGAGGAACCAAAGGTGAAGAAAGCATTAATGGGGGAGGAGAAAAATGGCTAAATAGTGACTTCTGCATTTACTGTACCAGATGTGAGAGTCTGGGGTATGGATGAGGCATTCTAGGTAAGGATCTGGTAATCTGTTGCTTGGATTTTACCTTATTGCAAAGCCAAGAAAAAGGAGCTATGTCCAAGACCCTAGGAGAATTTGAATGAGTCAGAGAAGCCAGGACCCTAGGGTGCCCTTGGGGCCATCCTATCTAATGTGAAGAATGTGATTCTGCTAGCCTGGAGGCAAGACTGCAAGGAAATTATTAAGTCTTTAAGGAAAATCTGCAAAAAAATTACTTTCTTACCATGGAGGGGGAAAGGTTAAAGTGACATTAGTTGCTCAAAGAAAAAAAAAGCATTCCAGCTAACTTCAAAAAAATAGAAGCTTCCAAATTTATCATATTCACTTCTTTTCAGTGTCATATTAATATATTTTAATAAATCATATTAATACATTTTCATATATAGCAAAGAATTTCTTGCTGGATATTTTCAGTAATAGCTAAGTTTCATGTGCTCAGAAGCTGTAACACTGCAGACTTGTCCATAATTGACTTGGACTTAAAACGCCGTTGTTAGGTTTGAGCTTACTTTACAATTATGTCTCTCTTATGACCATTTAAATCTGAAAGTCTTCATCTAATACTTTTCTCAAGTGTGAATAAGCTTTTACAGCACTGAAACCCAAATGCTTTTTTTCTTTATTGTCCACAAGGCTTGCCTTTGTAAATATCAGTCATAAGTGGAACAAAATGTCACTTTCCCAGTGTAAAGACAGCTGATGAAATTTTAATCTTCTGATAACTTTTTTTTATGTCTTTGTTATATAAACCCATATACTCTAGCGATCATTCCTGTAAATACACCACTGAAATAACAAAACAGAACAGAGCCAAGAGAGAATTCAAACTGAAAGATTTGTGGGTTTAAACTAGAGGTACTTTATGAAGACATCAAGTACACAATGTAATTGCAGCCAGCAGCCGTTGATTATAATGTCTTTCAAAGTCATTTTTTTATTCAGTTCTCTCAGCAGGAAAAAAGGTGCAGAACTATAAAAATAACTAAGTGCAGCAGAAATACTAAGATAACTACTACCTCCATCCTGCACTAGGAACTATTAACATGGTGGTTTTGTACAATACAACTGATTTAATCCTAGTGGACCTAGTGAGAGCACCAGGGCTCACAAAAGCACACGCTGACAAAAGGGGAAGTGAGAAGTGTATCTCCTTCTTAAGTTCCTGAATGGCTGTGGCAAAAGATGACTGTATGAATTTATTCAGTAGCTGTTGAGTGAACTGAAGACGGTGTTTGTCTGTTCTCGGAGATTTTGATTTTTTTTTCTCCTGGCATTTGAAAAGATCCTTTGTGTCATCTTGTTCCAGAGATGCCCACTCTCAGTTTCTGTAGTTAGCCACATTGGGAGTGTATCTTTTATGTACTGTGCAAAAACAGTCTCAACACACAAGAGCTGGAGGGTGTATGTACACTGTAGCTGGAGCACCTGGAAAAGGATCTGGCATTCCCTGGGTGTGAAGGCAAGAGCAGCAACCTTATGTAGGTATCACAAGCTGGTCACCTCTGCAAGGAGTGATATGGGAGAGGAAGGGCAGACGCAGCCCTAACTGATCCTGTCCTCTTTGTGAGCTACCTCTGGGTGGCACTAACACGGAGCAGGAGCTGGTCTTGTAAAAGGCTTCCAGCTTCTTTTGCTTTTGCAGGTGATGTGGGGACAAGCCTCCACAACATTTCAATGTCCCCCGGCAGTAGGAAGCACCCTGCTAATGCTGTCTTCTAGGTATGTGACTAGCAGATAGTACACACTAATGCTGTAAATTATATTAAGTTGTTCCTTGTTAGAAGACTAAAACAGCCAAGCAATCAACTACGTTTAGTAGAAGAACAAATCCGTAGTGCTCCTACTGCTATGCATATCTGATATGCATATTTTTTATTCCGGATGAATACCTTAATGGCAGAGAGTAGCAGATGTGCATGGAACTACAGCCAGAGTTTCCAGCAGTACCCAAAGTAACCCTGAAGCCATGAAAATGCTGTAGGAAAATCTTATTTCTTGTTGCAGTTCTTGATATAAGTCTGCAGTGTTGTCATCTTGTGCAAGTTACTGTTTTTCTCAGACATGCAATAAGCTACTATCAAATTATAAGGTTGTGGTTTTCCCTAACTCTTTATTTATTTAGGTATGTTAGAACAGACAACTAACAAGCTCTTCAAAACAGGCATGTTGTCAAAACGAAATTCAGTCTACACTATGCATCAAAATTTGATGTTTGAAAAGGAGCCGAGCCTTCCTATCCAGATAATAGAAAGACTCTTAAGTGACCATCAGGTGCCTAATTTAAAGTTCTTTGTCTCCCACTGAAAAAGCTACATGGTCTGAATACCTGTTGTTGTATTTCTGTTTAGACACTGGAATTTGGAAGTCTCCTAGAAAGGCTCTTAGAAGTGATCAATGCCATTTTTGGCTTTTCATTGTAAAAAAACACTAGAGCTATTTTAAACAAGACTCCAGTCTGAGAAAGGTATGGGATGCCACCACTGAAAAATATCTGGTAAGGAAACTATTAAAAATCTCTGGACGTATTAAAGAAAAACCTGGTCAGCTTCTCCCTTAAAACTGTTTCTTTTGCTCTAGGGGAGATACCCTGTTTTGCTTTATTCCATGCACACTCAGCCTACCATTTATTAGGTATCTACCCTCATGCCATCTGAGGAAAATTATCCACAAACTCCCATAAATAAGACAGAACCACAGGCAATGGATCCTTTCTGTGCTGATCAGCAATTACTCAAAGCCAAAGTGTCAGCGATACTCCTGACAAACACAGGAGAAAAATCTGGGCTTGCAGATGCTTTAGTGGCATTGCAGTTCTACCTGAAGTATTGTAGTGTGATAATGAAGGCAGAGGCTATACTGCCACATGCATAGCCAGGAATAAAAGAAAGGAGAGGGTAAGGCATCTTTTTCAATAGGCACAGGCATATCTTCTCATCAAAGACTGACTATTTTTGACAGTAGCAATTAGGCAGTTCAATAACAGACACAAGTAAAAGAAAATTCTTTGACAGGGGTGTTTTGGGCAGAGTGTATATTGCTGTGAAATATGATATTAATTGCTAAAATCCTGATTTATTTCCTTCAGAAGAAACCCAGATGCTCTAACAACAGAACCATTTTAGCAAGTGAGGGCAAACAGGTAAGCAAAGTTCCCACAATTCTAATTTAGGCCTGTTAGAACTTACGCACTTTTCCTATGTACAAAAGAGATTATTCTTTGCTATTTTTTATTTAGAACTGTCTGTAACTTTACATTTCTGGGATAGCCACAATGCCAAATAGGATGGCTGCTGTCTCCTTTATTTTTTTTTTTTTTTTTTTACTTTTAGTGACCGTAGTCTTTTCTGCCTACGTTTCACAGTTTCCTGCTACAGGGACTCTCCTCGCTACCCCTGCTCCCAGTGTGCCCCATTTCATCTGTGGTAGAGCAAAGCAGTTGTCTTTCTTAAGCAGTTTCCTATTCACCAGCTGCTGCTTGCATCTTCCTCTCTGCTAGAGGCTCAGTGCTCAGTACATTTATCCTGACTTCTTGACAGAAACATATGCTAATTTCCCACTCTGAAGTTAGGTGAAAACAAACGAGGTGGGACATAAGGTACTGGAACCTGGGCACGATAGAAATAGCTAAACTTTGACTTTGCATTTGATTGTCAGGAGCTTTCTTATCTCTCACAGACTTTCATGGCCATTTACCAACGTGAAAAGGGTTTAGAGTGTTACCAAAGCAGAAACGCCGGCAATGCTCAGCTCCTTGTGGGCAAGCGAACTCCATTTGTGCAAATATGCTCCAACCAGAGAAGTCAACTAGAAAATGCAGAGATGCCCATTAAGACTGATTTCATTATGAATGTGCTATTAAAAGAACTGTAGATTAGGAGGTCATGTCTCTTTTTTGATGAAAAGGTCTGTTATTTCTTTGATCATGATAGTAACTGGCTACACTAAAACACTATAGATCCTCTAAAAGCTTCTTAATGTTACCCTTATTAATTACACAGCTTAAGAAGCTGTAGCAAAAGAGAGGAGAGCTAATGAAGATGGGCTGGCCTCCCTTCTTAGATCTTTTGATCCTACTTGTAATCCTGTTGAGGATCTAGGAGATCTCAAGCAGGGCTAGACTGGATGGCAAAGGGTGGAGATAGCCAGGATAGCCCAGGAGGACAAGCATGAGGAAGCAGCTGCAGCAGCGAGAGGGACTGACCATTTCTGAGTGACTTCAGAGTTATTAGGACTGAATAATGAGTATTAAAATGGGAATAAGGCATGCCTGTTGTTCATTCAGGGTGAATAAATACCATGCCATGCTGGCAGGGATGTTCTAGCAATTTGACAAGTAGGACATTCTGTTTCCAGAAGGATGATATTTATTCATTGTTCAAGTGCATGGCAGAAGCAACTACACTCAACCTGTGACTTCAGGTGAAACAATAAACTTTACCACTTCAGTGTGTATTTCCAGCCATGATGACTCATTATTTAACTGAGGTTTTGTGAACAGTGAGTGATGTTTCTGAAACTCTTGAAGTTTCTTGAATAGGAAACATGCATACTTGCTATTCAAGTCACTAATCTGAGAGGTGGCTTTCTTCTTTGAGAATGGTCTTTTAATATATTTTTGCTAATAATTTTATGTTTCTCAGAATATGAAAACGTATAAAATAATAATGTTACTTGTGACTGAATAGCTTCTGAAGTATTTAATAATGCCACTTATGTCACTATTTCTTTGAAAAACCTTAATGAGCTGCTTAATTAGAAATACTGAGGAAATTTGAATGGCACAATTTTTTTTTTTTTTCTCGATTCATACAGCTCTATAAACATACATTGTGAAAATCAAATACTGTACAGGTGGCTAACACTTTTGCTTGTATTGTTAAAGCATACTCCTCTGGTGAGGACTTTTTTCTGGGCATTGAAACGAATATAATGTATGTGATCAAATCCCTGTAAAAATGTTTCTTCTTAGGAATGGAAAAAAAAAAAAGAAAACAACATCAACAAAAGTCAGGAAAAACTGCAATCTGACTTAAAACAATTGGTGTTTCTGGTATCACTAAATTCTTTGCAATTTTATGTGGAATCTCTTTGGGATATAGAGAGTTTGGTTTTTTTGCAAGTGGAGTCTATAATGGAATTACTGAAATCTTCCCCTTGCGTAATGGAGACTTGAATATGGTGCTTTATTTTTAAAATCTGTTCCGGACAGACTTTTTTCTATTGTTTTCCATGTAAGAGAACTGGAGCCATCCCTCAACTCTTAACTATATTGTTAATGCTAAATAACTATGTGATCATCATATGCAGCAAATTGGGGATTAGAAGCTTCTAGGACAGCTCTGCTTTTATGTTTTAGAGAACTGAAGGAGCTAATCCTAAAAATACAAAACGTATGATTCAAGTGGTTGTTCTCAGTCCAGGACTCAGTAGAACACTGCTCTATGCAAGCCAACGGAGACAGCAAAATTGGCCTTTGCTCACTGGAGTTTTTGGTTTTGATTTTGAATTAATTCCATGGAGTTGCCAGGATTGATAGCCAAGATCAAAAACACTGGAGAAGTAGTCTGAGAGGAACAGAATTAGAAGAAATAATTTCTGTATAATTTTAGCTTTTATGCCTGTAAACAGATGTCCCTGTTTAAAAAAAAACAAAAAAAGAGAGAAAAAGGAAATACTAATCTGGACAATAGAGACTTGCTTTTGTTTCAGAAAATCCTTTTCATCAGGCATTCCCCTGAGCAGTTAATGCTCGAGAAAATTATTTCCAGTAAGAAAAGAAATGTGACCACCTGAGGTGCCAGTACAATCTCTGATGCTTCCCTTCACATAAGAGAGGGGTAAATCATCTATTCATCCATTAAAGGAAATACTCCATGTATCCTAAGTATTTTCTTGAGCCAAACCTAAACTTCTCTGATACTCTTACAGAAAGCAGTGAATAGGAACAGTCAGCCTCAGTCTTGCTGAAACTGTTAAGAATTTTGTGTCAGTACAACCAGCAAGTCACTCTTAATTTTTAAAAAATGTTTCTTAGTTCTACTATTGCTTCTTTCAATTTTTGTTACTCTTACTGGCAAAATTTCTGTTAGCCTGATTTTCATGACAGGAGCTTAAATGACTTAAGTACGACTTGAAGTGACCAAATGTTTGCTGACTATATCCAGAGAAATCCATGCTTTTGCAACAAAGAATGCAATTAATTAAATCTCAAACATTTTTAAAAACTGGACTTATTTGCACTCATAACATGTTCTACTTTCAGTATCTTAAATATTACATGGACTTGTAGTGCATTTTGACTGTCATCAGCTTGGGCTGCTTCCTTCTGGAGAGATAAAAGCCTTTTTCCTGTCAAGGTTACTTAGCTTTTATCCTAAGGTCCTCCCAGTTTCCGCTTTACTGTTTCCTTCTCCCCTCTAGTCATGGGCAAACTGACGTAAGCTGAAAATTGTCAAATTGTCCTGCAAACATGAGTGTTTATTCACCTAAGTTACCCACATAGTCTCAATTACCAAGGAGTTTGCTCACTTAATAATCTTTGCTGTATTTATTCTCAGTGTAGTTCTGTGCGAATTGTAAAGCTACCATTTCTGAACAGAGAAAGTGAATGTAAAGACCAGACCTTCAAAGGCATTTAAAAACCTAACTCTTACTGCAATCAAGTCAATGGCATTTAAGGCTCTTATACCCTGACATTTTAGACCTAACAGAAACAGAAGACTAAATGGACACCAAAAAAATCTGAGAAATTATTATAAATTGAACATGGATAAACTCATAAATACATACACGTTTCTTTTTTATTACTCTGTAAGATTTAATGTTTTCTACATAAGTCTTGACAATTTTGCTTTTAATTATCTCTTCTAAAAGAAGCTGTAAGACATTTACAGTTTTATGACATTTCTTGCCTGCTGGATGAAGAGAAGTTTAAAAACAAAATTGAGGTTACACCAGCAGTTTATTAGCTCTATCTACACATCATCTATTGAAGCGTCTTGTGACAAAATGTTGTTTCTTCGGTTGCATAACAAATCCATATTTTTTCTGTATTAAACCAGAAATGAGATTCTTTGTCCTATTTAAAACTCTTCCAACTTAGCCACCACACAGGTGTTGGATACACACAGGTAATGTGAGGGGAATTCTTCCCCAGAATTATCTTCCTCTTGTCCTTTCTTATAATCACTAACCAATACCCCTTCTTCTGAGTTACTGCAAGCTGTTTTAGCTTGTAGGTGGTAATATGACTGCTTTCCAAGTATGGGCACTTGTAAAGCAGTAGAGATTACCCAATATTCAGTCTGTCTATGGAAAAACAAGATTCAATCTACTTCAGTCTAAGACTTATGGTTTTAGATGTTCATTCCTTTCTGTTCATCTATGCCTAAAGTTTGTCGGAAATGTGATACATTGTCACTTAGTACCACATTCCAAGTGTTGAGCTTACATGTGTATATATATGTATTTATATATATATATACTTAAACCTGTACCTGTGTGCTATACACTACTACCTAAACTGATAATGGCTATTGTAATCCTACTATTGTCAGCAGGAAATGAACTTTAATTTCAGTGCTGAATAGCTCAAGTGATTCCTTGATGTTAGTATCCAGAATAGGATGGAGGCTTAAAACCACAAGCTACTGTTCCTCAAAATGGAAGTGTGACTGCCTCAGGTGTGAACAGCTTGAAAGAAAACCTCAGCTGTTTGGGGGAATAACATGCAACACTTTGACTGCAGTTTATTTGGCTGTAGCTGGAAAAAGAGCAGGTAAGAAGAGTTTAACTGACATAAGCATTGATGTAATTGGCATGTGGAAGACTGCATCAGCAGTACCAGTGTGAGCACAGCTTTTATAGCCCTGCACCTTGGGAAATAAAATGTTACCATTGCTAGCAAAAAATTGCAGATTTTGGTTTACCTTAACACAGGCCACTTCAGGCTTTGCCTGTCCTGAGCTTACATTAGCTTGTTTTGGCTGAATCAGCAATTACCCAACAGATGACTAATATCCAACTTATTTTTGGTATCTTCACTCTGTAAAATTTCTTGGTTTTACCCTAAAGAAATTACAGCACACATGTTGTTCCAATACTCCTCAAGTGAGTGTTAACTAAAGTTGGGCACCAGTTAAAAAACTGGTATTAACAGACTGTGTAAAAAACTCAAGCAGCTGCATGACTGAAGATATTCCTCCGAGTGAAGAATTTAAGGTGCTAATTATTTGCTGTTGCTACTCATAAGAAAGGTGAATGTGATACAACAAAAGAAGGTAGATACCAGGAAATTGGTGAGGAGTAAATTGGGTTGTACTATTAATGGGAATTAGCAATAAATAGATAATACGAAGTATAAATATTAGCATCATTGTA
The DNA here is from genome assembly GCA_013399835.1 of Leptocoma aspasia. NCBI lineage: Eukaryota > Metazoa > Chordata > Aves > Passeriformes > Nectariniidae > Leptocoma > Leptocoma aspasia. Next base: position 432,819 of record VXAX01000269.1, read on the forward strand.
GCTGGACTTGGAATAACTGTTTGATTAATTTTGATTTTACTGTTGAAATAATAATTAGACTAACAATAAGCTCTAATTGTTGGCTCTGCATAAAAGGTGTGTCCTCCTGTGCCCATGAGATTTTGACTGTAATACTTTGTCACACAGGCAACTTTCATGCAGCAGAAGTGTGGAAAAAGAGAAAATAATAAGTAGCAGCAAGGAGAAAGAGGAGTGGCAGCAAAGAGGCTTCTAGCTTGGCAACGCTTCAGAGCTGGGACACAGCTGGTTATCCAGCTGTGATCCTGGGATGCAGCCAGACAAGGAAGACTCAGGGCACACCCCTCAGATGTACCTTTTCATGCATTTATATTAATCTCACGCCAGCAGCACTCTGACATGCCGACCGCCAATGCAGGGGCTGGGTTCCAGCCCAGCAAGTGATTTGAGTGGGTGTCCCTCCCCTGTGCCATCCTCTCGGAGCAGCATTGAAGGAAGGGCACTGTGTGTGCCATGAGGGCTGTGACTGCTCTCTTGGTCACATGATAATTTTTGCTCTTGAAGCAGCCCCTATTCTCAGCAGTGTTGCACCACAGGGACAAGCCCCATGCCAAAACAGACAGCGTCAACTCATTAGTCAAGGCTGACTGAAATTCGGAGCCACATCTCAGAGGTGCAGTCCCTATGGATGCCTGAGGGAAATGTGGATGAGGGTGACTTTAGGCAGCCTTGCTTTCTGCCATGCTCTGAGGCCTGAAGTGGCCTCTGACAAAGCCTAGGCAGTCCTAAGGAGCTCTCTATTCACCACACCAGCCTGGATTTTGCAGTTTAGCCTCCACCTCTCCAAATCCAAGACCATCCTTGGACATGCACCCATAGCTGATAAAGTATGTGAGCAGAGCTGCTGAAATTCAGGTCCTGTGCAATGAAGTCTGAGGGGATGTGTCCTTCCTGAGGGTGTCTGGGGCTTCTAAAGTTCCTTTATCAGCTCCTTAAACAGACCCTCTGGTAAATACAGGGAATCTGGGAGTGATGGCTGGGTCCCTATTGATATCCAATTCCAGCAAAAGGTGTGACAGACAAGTTGGCTTCCTCGGTCATAAAAAAAGAAAAAAATAACATGCCTCACTGCTCTTGAAAGCTAAACAGGGAAAGAGAGCATTTCACTTCAGTGGAGTTGCATACCCATTGAACTGACATGGTGGGGAAAGGGCCAGGATACAGTTCCTGTGGGTACTCCCACTTAAAAGGCACTCAAGTCATGAGTCCTGAATAAGCATGTGAAAGAAAATGAGTTGTCTTCAAGGAAAAAATGGCAATGTCTGGCCTGCCTTGCCATTCCTTCTCAAATGGGGGAGTACAATATATCATCCCTGCTTAAACTCTGCATTATTTTTTAAGCCTAACATTTGGATTTATTAATAGTACAACTTCCCTCCTCCATTCCCCCAAGATAAGAATTCAATCTTTTTTCCCCCAGAAGCCGCATTTTTATGCATACTTATGGGCAGGCAAGGTTTGCAGAAGGTGACTCCCTACAGAAAACGTGTGGCTTCTTAATGTCAATTTGTTTCTGCATTTGCTGGAGGACCCTGTAGTAATCTGGATGAATACTTGCTGTAAATTGATAACAAGATATGATGTCCTAGAAAGTATATGCTAGCATAAAACATGAGGGAAAAAGAATCCTCATTCCATTTTAAATTAGCCAAGCTGTTACAAAATGGAGAGATTTCCCTTTGTGTTCTGAAGTAATTTATAAGGTGGGATTTTTTATTACTGCTGTTTGGTGAGTGAGACGGGAAAGAGACAGATAATGGATGAATGTGCTTTTTCTGATGTGGAGGGATGTAAGCACAGCTTGTGGCTGGGGGTGAAAGGAAGATTAATTGTCAGCTGGTCTATTGTGCAAAATTTTGACAGACTTCGATGTAGCATAGTGTGGAATCTACACTTTTTAAATGTCTTTTTCTTTCCCCGGATATATGTGAACATATACTTGTAGTGCTAGGTGTAGCAGGAATCATATTAAAATGCAAAACTGCAGGAAGAAAATCAGAGGTAGAATAGGTCACTATTTTGCTTCTGAACATTTCAGAGCCTGGGAGGGATGGGAAAAGAATGGCAGACAACTTTGGTTTGTTGGTCAAACACAATTTCCTTCTGGGTTTAAAAGGGATGCTTCCATTGCATCTCTTTCACCCACTCTGAGGGGACAGTACCGCACAAACATTCAAGGTATCTAACCCTACTCCTCATCCACTTGGCTGGGTAAAATCAACCTTGTGCCTGTGGGTCAGTCCTGTTCTGCCTTTTGCCTGCAGCTGCACTTCTTTATTCATTATTAGCTTTTTATCCTGAATTGCTTCTAATTGCACTTTAAGGCTGTTTTATCCTACTTTATTTTCATCCTAATAGTAGAAGGAGAAAATCCATAAATTCTATTTTAGACAAGGAAAAAAAGATCTGAACAAAAATTTAAACTGTTTTTTGTACTTACTCTTATTTATAGGCTTGATCTCCAACCCCATGCCCCAGCTCACCTCTGTTCCAAATCACATTAAGCCTTAACATGGAAATCTTTAGGGCAAGATCATAACAAATAAATAGCTGTTTACCCATGAGTCCTTTCTATTGTTTCTCTCTTTTTTTGTGTGTGTGTGTGTATGTGTGTGTGTTATAGTATCTCGGTGGTTTAATAGGATCAAAGTAATCTCACTTTTGTATTCTCATAGCTGGTCACAGGCTATATGAACATTTCTCAAATTCAGCCTTCCACCCAGGACATGTACTAGCTCTCAAGGAGGCATAAAGGAAACATCCCAATCCAATGACTGCTGCAGATGTGTTCAATAAAAGCAGAGCTGTAACTACACAAATTACCTTTGCTAAGCTGCAGGGTGCTGCAGAACTGCTGGAATGAGTTTCTCCCTGCCACACTTTTCATTCTCTCTGCTGGTTGCGAATGAATACAAATTAAGAAGAGATCCCCGAAAGAGGTTATAGGCCTATACAAATATCTTACAAGAGAATTGGGCTGCTCATGGAGGTAATTTTTTACATTGTAGAAAGTTTTAGGAAGAAAGGGATGTGTCACCTTAGAAGCCTGAGTAGGGCAGGAATGCAAGATGATCAGACTAGCAATTTCATTACAAGTCTTGCAGTAATTGTTATTTTAATTAAAGTCCCAGCTCTTGGAGATGGGTTAATGTTGGAGGAATTCCATTTTCTTTTAGGAAAGCATGTTTCTAGTCTGATGTTTGCCAAACAATATTTGGAAATATAACCTGTGTCCTAGCCTGCTAGCTGGGCTCAAACGCAATGAAAGCTAATCTGAATGTACAATGCGTTTTCATTGTTTGAGACAAAACACCTCTTGAGTGGAAAGCCAAACTAATACACATTGGGGCTGGGCCCCAGACTTTCAAATGTGGCATGCTTAATTCTGGAAGTTTAAATTCAAGACCTGAATCGTGCTGAGATTGAGAATGGCAGATGGAAGAGGCTGTCGTGGGAAAGAGGATGTGGTTGGGGTACAAAATACCTGTTGTGAGCAGGAGGAACAGAATAGTCGTAGCAAACTCGATCTGCTAAGTGTACATCCAGGACAGAGCAAAAGCACACTTTCTACCAGGGAATGAAACCTTATCAGAGAAAAATTGCTCTGTCACCTTCTACTGTAGAATCCAGTTTCTTGCAGAGACTGATTTACTTGATCTTTTGGCACCAAAGTGCCATTAAACAGTGCATTCAAAACTGTATGAAATGAACTAAGCCCTGGTTTCAGTCCATAGCCAAGCTGTATTCTCCCCAGACCTCTACATCTGGCTGAGGCTCAGGCAAGTTCTTTCACCACTGGCACTCTCATCTCTGAAGGGTTTTAAGAAACCCACCTCCTTCTCCTTCTCTGGTAGTGGCATAGGGAGGACCTGGTTATATTTTGGCTTTGTGGAAGCAGGATTTTAACCATTCTTACATACTTACAGGTTTATTTCTCCTAGAAACTACTTTGTAGAGTCTCTCCTGCTGCAGAAACCTGGGAAACAAGAACCAGGAGTTTATCTACATGAGAGAAATATGCTGCCATACTTTGTTTGTGGGTTTTGGTTTTTTTTCCACTATTATGAATTTGCTATGCACAATCAATTTCAAAATCCCGTAAAAATAGCCAACATGAAAGAAATTCAAAACCCTTAGTGAAGTGTTGCCTTTAAAAATAACAAGATTTTGGCTTCAGGCCAACCATGCTGAGAACAAATGGAAGAAAAATTCTCTTAAAATATTTAATATTGCACAGTGGATTATACTGGATTACAAATAATCAAACATGTCTGTTTATTTTTAAAAAGACATTCATGTCAAGTGCAGTTTTGTAGCTTTCATGTTTGTTTTTTACTACTCAGTAATATTTTTATAAAAGCCTCTTACTGGCCAGAAAATAATATTCTATTACTCATTGGATTTTGCCTTTTTCTTATGCCTACTCAAATTCATAGGATTTTTTACATGGGCTTCAAGAGGAGTAGGATGGAATCTGTTTCCAATTAGCAAATTGTACTTTCTTCCTTCCCTACATCATGAAACCTGTCACAATCCCATGGAAGACGGTCATGGACTGACCTAGCTTGTTGGATAGAATCACTGGTTAAAACACACCGATTTTACATAGTATCTGCCCTGGCATTAGGTAATCTGATGCCTTTTTCTCTCCCAAATGTGGCTGGTAGCAGTTGCCACTTACGTAATTGGCGGAGTTTTAGGAACAAGCTTTATTAATTTGTCCGCTTTTAAAAGGATGAGTGCATCAGGAAGAATGGGATAAAGGAATGAAGTAAGAGTGGCTGTTATGTGGGATTTTTAATGGATTAGTGACATTTGAGGAAAAAAGAGGGTTCCTCAAAGTGCAAAAGTGACTTTCAGATTATGGAAGTAATATTTGTCCAACCATTGAAATAAAACAGCCAATATGATCAGTGTTCCTGGACAGAGAATTTGGACCCTGAGGCTCAGTATTTAGAGCCTTTGAACCTCTTCTCAGCTGCCAGCTGACCCTGGTGGTGCCAGAATTCCCCAGGCACTTGTACTTCTGTCATCAAAGCCCTCCAGGTGCGTGCACTTCTGCTATTGAGAAAGGGCAAAATTATGCAAATCTGATGCAGGCAGGCAATGTGGCAGGCAGCTACCACTTGGCATGAATCACAAGCTAGACCCTCATTTTCCTATTTTCCCTCAGGAGCCTCAGCTGGGACATCAAACTGTGTCTACCAAATTGGAATGGCATGCAAGTCCATTTCCCACCTCCAGCCACTGTGATCTGGTGGGGCTCTCGGAGGAAAATCCTTTCCAACTGGGTTGTGCTAAAGCCGAGTACCACACTCCAATATTTATAGCACCCAGGCTGCCCATCTGACTGCACAACCACCACATCTGAGACCCTTCTCCAGCCTTTCTTTGGCGTGGTAGCAAAGGGAAAGTTTTGGCTCAAGTTCTGTCTCCTGTCTGTTTTCCTTTTCCCTGCTCCTGCCTAAATGGATGGAGCATAAAGAGCACTGCAGCTCTACCTTACACAACTGAATGGGCTCAGATGGAGGAGCAAAGTCTTGTCCACGTGTTCTCTCTCAGCTGCAGCTGTGTTGGCTTAGTTTTTGTCACCAAATGCTCATCTGTACACCCTGCCAGGAAAGAAGGTTCTTAAGCTGCACAATGCCTTAACCAATCTCAGTTGAAATGAACTCATTGTAGCTTGCAGATCTCGAAGCAGACTGTAGTGGTTTGAGTTCGCCAATCTAGAATTTTCCAATTTAGAATGTTTCTTGGCTAATGTACCACTGAGCGTGGTGGGTTCAGTGACTGGCAATTTGCCAGTTCACTCATTTTCATGCTGTGAGATAGCATCAAGAGAAGGCAAACAGGCTCAACTTTAAGAATGCATAAAGAAAGAAGTTTATTAAGAATAACTAAAAAGAAAAGAAAATAAAAAAAACAAACCAAAACAAAACTCCTCATGACACCTCTCCCTCCCACCAAACCATTTGCTTTTCCACCATCAATGCAAAAGAACAAAACCAAGACATT